>JAPZLL010000080.1:0-48517 GCA_036250225.1 Cercophora sp. LCS_1
GTGCACACGATGATGTTGTATGGCGCTAGTAAGGTAAATGGCTCCATTTTGAACGAATTGGAAGTATTTATTGATGTGTTTGAACAGAGTTCAAATTGTATAAAACGCGTGGTTAAGTAACAAGTTGTTGGGCGCAGTACAAAGCGGTGTGGATATGGTAAAGTTGGGTTGTATTGGGAAAATTCAATCACGTGGGCTCACATGGGCTCACGTGCACAACTGCTATAAAGCAAAAAGCCAAGGCCCTTTTTATCGCCTTATCGTTCGGTCTGGGCACAGCTTAGCAACGTGCACAAGGCCCTTCTTATCGCCTTATCGTTCGGTCTGGGCACAGCTTGGCAGCCGCACGTACCACCCCCATCAAAATTCCTACCCGCAATTGCCACACTACTTTACATACAATCAATTGGTCGTACGAATTAGAAATTTCTCATCTGCATGAGCCAGACGGAGCGCTTTCGATGCACGTTAGTTGCATCAAATTTGGAGCATATTTGGTCAAAGAACTCTACTACGAAGTTTTCAAAGAATTCTACCCCCTGTTTTCAACACCTGGTCCAAGCTCCTCCACCCATTTTCAAAGAAGTCTACTACAATTCTTCGGGGACTGTGGGATAGGTTCTGTGGCCCACCGAATCTTCCAGATTGCCAGTGCATTACGTCAGTGTTTGGCCCACAGAATCCTCTGGAACAGAAGGCCCCCAGGCCTTCTGTGCCTATAAATATAGGCCTTCTTTCCTTTGTAAATAGTTGATTCAAGCAAGCAACAGTCAATTGACCCTCAGTCACTCTTTGCTTCCGCACAAGTCTTCCGCTGCGTATTACAGTGGGTAAACCCACTGTAAGCTGCCTGGCTACGTACTACGAGCCCTGTGGGCAGCACCCTGTTTTAACAAACTGTTATTATAAAAACAACCCTATTCTAAACCCAAGTGCCCAGTTAGGTAGTATTTCCCGGATTATAAAATTTTACCTACTTTAAAACTTTCTCCCCATATAAATCTTATATAACAAAGTATTTCTCCCTATATAAGTCTTTTATATAATAGAGTATTTCTCCCTATATAAATTTTATATAATAAAGTGTTTTCCCCCATATAAGTTTTATATAATAAAATATTAGATTTAAAAGCTCTCAATATTATTTCTCATTTTCCCACCTTTGGACACTAACTGGCAAATCGCACCCTGGCGCTTTATCTCAAGTATACCCACCTAATATAGCACCTCTATAAAAAGATTAGCCCTAGCGCTTTATCCCAAGTACGCCCACCTGACACAGTACCTCTGCAAAAAGATTGGCCCTGGTACTTCATTCCAAGTACACCCACCTGATACAGTACCTCTGCTTTTTTATCCCCTGGTTTCCCTTCTTTTGAAACTTACCTCGTATAAAACCTGCCTCGTATAACAAGGTACCTCCCTCTACAGAAAAGCCACTCTTTCATTGGCAGAACCTTGCTTGATTTTTTCCCACCCTGCAGTATACCTGCCTCAGCAAACCCAAACCCAACCACTTAATACTAACTAGCCCCCACCTCCCTCCTTCTACAATTCCATCCAAAGCAGCCCAATCTGTTTCTCTGCCTTCAGATTAAATTCTCTCCTTATACAATACCCACCCACCTCGGTAAACCCTGCCTCACACCAGCCTTTATTTATTGCTCTCTCAGCCCACAGGCTTTCCGAACCTCCCTCCTGCAACACCTTCAATTATTAGCTCCCATTAGTAAATAGCCCTTCTGTTTTGCCCAGTGCGTTCCTTAATAGCCCAATACCACTCGGCAATCTAGTACTCTTTTTTCCCTCTAGTTGTCTTTAATAGCCCAATACCATTCGGCAACCTAGTACTTTTTTTCTATTTGTAAGTTTGCCATTTTCCTTATACATTACTTAATTACCCACCCTAGCGAACCTAATATATACCTGCCGCAAAGTGGGAAGTAGTACTAACTGGCAGGTAGCAAATCTCAATTCTTTTATATAATAAAATCCTCCTCGTATAGTAAACACATACAATAAATCTCAATTCTCTCATACAACAAGATCCTCCTCATACAACAGATATATATATATGTACACTTATAGTTTGTTACACTGGTTTTCCCATACCTGGCGCCCACTGACCTTTATAATCAGAACCCCCCTCCCGCGCTCACAATGTCAGCCAATAACACCCACTAGCCCGTGGACTTTATTAATGCCAACAGCGCTATTAATTTTTCGGACGAGGTTTGGGAGACCTAGTTCCGCAATTAGGCTAGTATTACTAATATAAAGGCTCGCTCGGCTATAATCAAGGCCTTCGTATAAAAGAGAGTAAAGGTCAATAAGAAGTAGTAGTAGGAGAATATATCAATTTGGGATACTATTAATAATTACCCATATAAGGTAGAGGTATTGTTTATTACTATTATGGGCTCTCTAGTAGACACCCCTTATACCAAACTCTATACCAAAAGCTCAACGAACGTAATGCTTCTAGAATGTATTACTAATTCACTATATTAGAATGGATGCTGTGCCAACTGCTGCATTAGGGATTGGAAGAGCCAATGCGATTATAATATTCGGTTATAAGGTATATAGCCGCCTCACTCTCGTACAATATAACTAACAATTTTTTATAGAGGCCAAGGATTTAAAGGGTAAGGTAATTGTTAAGGGTAAAGCAGCTCCCAAGGGTTTGGGTTTATTATCTACAGCTAAGGTGGACATTGAACTGGGCAAAACGGGTGAGGGTAAAAGTGCCCAATATATAAAGGGCAGCCCTATAAATATATTCTCCAGTTTATTTTATCTATTATATGACTTTAATTAATATAGTTCTAGTACTGTGCTCCAAATTCAATGTCTACACCAAAGGCCAGATATTGAGACTTCTGGACGAATATAATGCTGAGATTGCAAGGCGCGTGCTATTAAATATAGAAACTGGCGAACCTGGCGATTGGCATAAGGATAATATTATTATTGAGGACTTGGAGTTTAGCTCGGTTCTATAGGTTATCCACAACCCCACAACGCCTATGCAGCCCAGGATGGTTGCGCCCATTAATAATATCCAGATTTTAAACCTTTGTTATATCCAGGAAGATAGTGGAAGCTAGCTAGACACCCTCTCTAAACTAGGCACCCCCTCTAAACTAATAATTCTATTTAATTCGTCCAATAACCTATTGGGCTTAGGTTCAAAAGACTGAGGTGTGCTTGCAATACCTTGTATGGCTAAGTCACTAGGAACCCCTAGGTTAGTGGCTAGTAATATCCTATCCGCTGGTACAGAAAGTCGGCTGGTAGTAGAAGAGGCTACATTTAGGGAATAGGAGCGGTATTTTTGAGCCCTGGCTAATAAGTATAGCCAACGACTCCAGAGCCACTATTAGAAGAAGGATAAGATATAGCAGTATTGGAATGGCAAAAAGCCTAAGGGGTGGGATAATAGTGAGCCAATGGATGAGGATGAATAAAAGTGTTACTACTTCTTATACAATAGTTTTCTTTAGTTACTAGGCTTCGGTTCGGTTTATATTGCATTAAAGTTCTATAGCTTTAAGTTTGGGGATATAATAGTGGAATCCTCATATGAGGTAAGATTGGGGATCCTGGGCTTGTAGGACATATAATAGTAGCCAGAATGACAAAGGCATTGGTTTTGCAATATAAATGCATATAAGCTTGTATTATATAATGTAAGGAGTTGTAAAATCCGTTAAGTCTCGTATAATGGCCTTTTGTCTGTTAAGTCTTGTATAATGGCCTTTTAACTGTTAAGTCTCGTACGAGGACACTATATTGCTTTTATACTTGCCAAACGCTATATAATGGCCTCTTAACTGTCAAGTCTCGTACGAGGACACTATATTGCTTTTATACTTACCAAATGCTACCCTTTAACTGCTAAGTCTCGTACGAGGGCACTTATCGATCAATCTGGCTGGGCATTGCTGGGTATCGCTTGACATATGCAAGTGCCCTCCCCATCAAAACTTTGCTCTCAAGCATCAACATTATGCTGCATGCCAACCCTTTGTTGTATGAGGCAGAGATTTCATAAGTGTAATCTCCAGAGAAAGCACTTTTAATACATATACTTTTCAGCAGTTTTGATCGAAATAAGTTCAATGAATCCTACTCACGAAAATCGCAATGAATCCTACCCCCTGTTTTCAAATGTAGCCCAAGCTTCCCCCACCCATTTTCAATAAATCCTACTACAATTCATTGGAGAATAATGGTTAGGCTAGTATTACCAATATAAAGGCTCGCTCGGCTATAATTAAGGGTGCAAGGACCTACAAGCCCCGAGGGAACCAATCAGGGCGGACCCGAAGGGAATGGTCCCGGTGCTCGGGACCTAAGAGCCTGGAACCAACCCCGGGCCTATGGCAAAGGACCCAGCGGTGTTGGTCCCGGGCCTTGGGACCAACAAGCTCGGGACCTGAAGACCAGTCTCACGGAGTATATAGTTTCGATAGTCGTGCCCACAACCATGTGAGGAATCTTGGTTCCTCACGCTAGCAATACATTGTTCTTGAGCACCGCTCAGTGAGACCCATCGTCTGGGACTTTGGAATCTACGATCTGCTTGACAGTGTATTACCCTTTGAGAGTTGTACTAGCCTTCACTCAGTCACCTTGCACCCACTCCGCCTAGAGCATGTTACGGCCTGCTCTAGGTATACCGGGGTGAACTTGGTAAAAACAGATTGTAAGAGCGGACAGGGTCCAATGCTCTAGGTAGGGTAGATATAAGGTGATTGAGTGAAGGCTAGTATAACTCTCGAAGGTAATATACTGTCAAGCAGAACATAGACTCCAAGGTCCCGGACAATGGGTCTCACTGAGCAATACTCAAGAACAATGTATTACTAGCGTAAGGATCTAAAAGTCTTTACACAATTGTGGGTATAACTATAATATTTATATATTTGTAATATTTCCAGGACCCGGGCTCTTTTAGACCCAATGCCGGGTCTATCTAAAACCGGGTCCAGTCTTACTAATACTTCGTAGACCCGGACGTTCGTAGACCCGGGGCCGGGTCCAAAAACCGTTGGGTCCAATCTAATTGGTTTACTGGGGCTTTGTGGGTTGTTATACCCCAAGCCCAATAATTGATAGTCCGTAATTGGCCCGTACTCCCTCCTTAAGGTTATAACCTGGGTTGTAATACAATTCCCTCCTTTTAAGGCCTGCGACCCAAAGGCTATCCCCCTTAAGCTTAAAAGAGCATATCCCCCATTTTTATACGTTCCCCAATTCTTTATCCCGCAACTGTCCTATTGATATAATATCCAATAGGATTTAGAAAATAAAACATTGTCCTTTCCATTCCCAATAAAAGGCACTGGCCAAATCTATATTAAGCGCTTATTTCTCCTTTTACAGCAGTCCATTAAAAATGCCCTATTCAAACTATTTTTGTACCAAGCGCAAATGCATTATTACTGAGGGTTTCTCCCGTTGTGGTAAGTATATTGCTCGCAAAACCGCCTATAATAATACTAACTTTGTGCCTACCCATAAATATCTATCCGCCCCTCCTTATTACTACTACTTTAACCTTTTTCAATAATAAAGAGCCTCGAGGGTTTGTGGGAACTGTCTAAGGAGGAGGACAAATTTTAATAAAAGCTTTTTATTATTATATAGAGGAAGGCGGTCCTAAAGTGGTGGGCAGACGAACTATTTAAGTAGGGGAGCCTAATTATAGAGTCTAACCCATTATTTTACTCCAGGGACCCCAATATACCCCCAGAGAACAACCTCCTTATATAATAGGCCGTTATTAATTTTAATTGGTTGATACTTAACCCATTACTCTTTGGATAGGCAGTACAGGAATCGATTGTAAAATTATTAAGGACCGGGCGGAATTAGGGATAAGGGGTTGGTTAATAGAGCTCTTAATCGTTATACCCTGGGCTATTGGTTGGTTTAGGTTTTTTTAGTGGAATTCTTTAATCTTTTCTAGGTAGTTGAAGTAACTGGTGGGCTCCTATAAGTCTGACTCTAATCTATAATCGAATTATCTAATCAAATAGTAAAGTTTATTATTGCGGACTTATAAATCTAGGATTTCATTAATATTAAATTCTTCTTTATTGGCTTTAGTTACAATTGTCTCCTTTAGTGGGGTTTTCCTGGATATTAGTTTGAGGAACAATATATGGAAGACCTTGGTCCATACCTTTATTGAGGCAGGTAGGTCGAGTTTATAGTTGGAGGTAGCAATTTTTTTTATGATCCTAAACGGGCCAAATTTTTTAAAGTCGAGCTTTTGGCTGGGTTGGGTTAAATATAGGTTTTATACAAAAAAATAGACGTATTCCCCCTCCTAAAGATCTAGTCCTTTAGATCTTTTATAGTTATAGAAATGTTTTATTCAATTGTATATAAATTTGAATTCGGCTCTTAGGTAATCGTATAGTTCTTAGAGGCAATCGGTGTATATAGCAGCTTATAGTACCTCCGTGGGCAGTCCTCGCCAGAATTCTAATTCTTTACCAAAGAGTATAAAGAATGGTAATACATTTATTAATTCTACAATTGTAGTATTATAGGCTATCTGTATTATTGATAATAGTTTAAACTAATTATCCTATTCGAAATTAATATAGGTTCTGAAATAAATTTCGAATATCTAATTAAATCGTTCAATCTAGCCATTAGTCTATAAGTAGTAGACTATTAAAAGTTTACTATTAATACCTATTCGCTTTATTAATCCCTATTAGAACTTTAAAATAAAGAGCTTATTTCAATTAGAAATAATATTGTCTGACCAAAGGTGGATCGAAACAATGTCCCTCTCGAACATATAGGCAAATTGTTCTACGCTCGTATTCTTTTTATAAAATAAGAAATACGCCCATTTTATTAGTTTCTTAACAATCATCCAAATAGAATTATAACTAATGCTTATAGTGGAGTCCTTTAAGTTGGGGATCCCCGTAATAAAGTCCATCGAAATTAAACTCCATAGTGTCTCTGGGGTTAAAAGAGGTTCAAAAAGACTATAGGGTTTGTATCTTTTAATTTTGGTCTTATTATAAATATTATAATTGGTAATAATCTCTTCTACCAGTTTCTTTATTCCTAGAAAGATATAGCCTTATTTAACTTAAGTAAATGTCTTTACTCTTCCCATATATTTACCTATTTGTATCTCATAAGTCTACTGGACATATTTTTATTGGGCATTGGGGTTATAAATATAAGGTTTATTATTATACTATAGTCTATTGTTTATATTATATCCTCTAATAACCTTATTATTAATAAACTAAACATTATAATAATATATATAATAACTATAGTTTCCTCGGGTACAATCTTAACATTACCCGTAGAAACTACACTTGTTATAAGGTCCTCTTCGCCCGTTCTAAGGGCAGGGTCCCTTGGTAAACTCTTTCCTTTATGCCTGGAAGTTTTCCTATTACCATTCGATTTAATACTCCCAGAGTGTGGTTTATCGAATATAGACAATATCTTTGGGTATCCAGTCCTCCGTAATTTGTGGGGTATATTTAAATATACTATCCATAGCTTATTAAAGGATTAGTGGGGATTCCAGTTATTCATAAGCATAATAATAGTCTATTCTTTTATTAAGGGTATTAATTCTTCCATTGTCTTTTCCCTTAATATAATAAATTTTAAAATAAAATAGAACTATAAATTCTAACCATCTCGCCTATTTTGGGCTAAGCTTCTTAATAAAGAAATACCTAAGGTTATTATAATCCAAAAGGACTTCAACTGGCTCTTCTATTCCCATTAAATAGGGCGCCCACTCGGCAAAACATTAAATAATCGCCATTAATTCCTTATTGTAAATGGGGTATTATAGTACAGGCCCACTAATTACCTTGGACAGGAATGCATATGGGTAATATTTCCCATTTTTCTAATATTAGTTGAGGACTCCTCCTAGGGCAAAGTCCAAAGCGTTGGTTTCTACCCTAAACGGCTTTAAAGAGTCCAGAAGTACTAATATTGGTATTATTATAAAGGCGCACTTGAGGTCGTTAAACGCCTTTTACCATTGGGGAGTCCACTCAAATGCTGTTCCCATTCTGTATAGTTCGTATAGAGGTTTAATAACCCGGGCGAATCCCTAAATGAAATATCAATAGAAATTGGCCAGCCCAAGGAACAACTGCACTTCCGTCTGGTTTCTTAGTATAGGCCAGTCCTGGACTGCCTTAACCTTTTCCGGCTGTATCTTAATCTCTCTGGGGGAAATCTTGAATCCTAGGTAATTGAGTTTTTGGACGTGGAATTGGCTTTTCTCTGGATTTATTATTATTTTGGCTTTTTCCAGAGCTATTAATATTAGTCGGACGTATTAGTGGTGTTCTGTAAGTGTTTCCAAATAGATGAAAATATTGTCGATATAGGCGAATATAAATTTATTAATATATGGCCTTAGGATATGGTCGATTATGTTCTAAAATGAAATAGGGGCATTAATTAGCCCGAAAGGTATGACCTTATATTAATAGTGTCCTTTTGGCATTCTGAATACCATTTTATGCTCGTTTCCTGCTTTAATCCACTAGTAGTTGAACCCCATGGGGGAATTGAGGCTGGAGAACTAGTTTTTTCCTGCCAATCGTTCCCTAAACTCGGAGATAAGGGATAGCGGATATTGGTTTTTAATAGTGTTCTTATTGAGTACCCAGTAATCGATAACCAGGCGGAATTTCCCGTCCTTTTTGGGAATAAATAGGATTGGATATTCTATTGGCAATTGTAAATACTCAATGAATCTGTTTTTTAGATTCTTATTAATATATTCCTTTAGTACCTCGAACTATTTGGGGTTTAGGTAATAGGTCTTAAAGGACCTCAATTGAGCCCCTTCCTTTAGTTTGATCTCGTGGTCCCATGGACCATATTTGGGCAATTTCTTGATTTTTCTTCCGAATAGTTTAAAGTGCCGATACTCCTTTAATACGTTTTCCAAACTTATTGGTTCTTCTTCCGAATTATTATTTAGGTTTATATAACCTTTAGGCTTTAATTTATTACCTAATTTATAACTGGAGTTGTAATCTTTGTTATATATAATAAATTTGATCCATAGCGCTACTGGCTCTTGGGACTCAGTTCCTTTAGGGGATTCCCCGTGGGCTTTTAATTCTATACTAGATCTCACTTCCCTAGTTTTGTATATTGTGCATTTTGGGTATAGAGATGAGGCCTCGTTGTCGTAGTTTCGAATTAAAAGGTGACTGCCCTCAAAATCCAGTCAAAGGTTGTATTTCTTCAGTTATAGTTCTCCCAAGATTATATTATATCCAATCACTAGCATAACCCTAAAGGTAATCTCCTACACATCTCCGTCCATTATAATCAGGAGTGTTGAAATATATATAATCCTTCCATTATTATAGAAATACGGTATTCCTTCTCCCAAAATAATATTAATAGGTCTTAGTAACTCTTTATAAGGGAGTTTATACCTATTAATAAAGCGGGGGTCAATTAGGTTGTTTATACTATCTATATCGATTACTATTCGTACTCTAAATGATTTTCCATATCCATTAGTTCCATTAATACTAATTACAAAATATTACCAATTATTCTCTATCATTATTATAGTAATAACGGTCTAGTGAGGTCTTTGGGTATATATCCTCTAAATACCTTATCTTCTTCTCAGGGCTCGCACTAATTACCAAATTAGAGGTTTTCGGGCCCTAACGAGGGCCCTAACTCATTTCCCAGATAGGTCTTAGAGTATATTTAATAAAAAGATTGGATATTATTGAAAATACCTTATATATCTTTTTTAAGGGTCTAATCGACCTCAAATGGCTAAATGGCACTTAATTCCTCAAGTGTGGATTAAAACTGGTTATAGGTATCCTTTCTACCTTTCCGCCTCATCCTGCGGTTTTTAGGCTTACTGAGCGCGCGTCCAAATTCCTAATTTATAGTCCATTTATAGGCCTTTTCCTTTTAGTATTCCCAATAGCCTAGGTTGTTGCAAAACTAATAGGAAACATACAGGCACTTATTTAGTACTCAGTAGGTAATTTTGACTATGGGGTTCTGGCCATTTGTCCGGAATTAAATTCTCTAATCAAACTGGAGATTAAACTCCTCTATAATCCATTATAACCGTTAGTTTCTCCACTTTTCATTATATTGGGGGAATATCTAGTAATAGGCTTTCTGGATTAGGTAATATAAATAGTAGTACTGGGGGTATATACACTCAATTTATAAGAGGTATTTATATTAGTGGTATAGGGGGTGTGCGGCTGGATACTCTCCCTCCTCCAGTTCTTCCCAATAATATTTCTCTATCGACTCCCAGAACTGGGGGTAGATATATATAATGGGGAAATACTTTCGTTCGATTAATTCACTATTTGCCCAGTCTTCCCAGTCTCTATAAGTAGATTTTCCTTCTTTGGGCTAATCGTTAGGTCCCCATTCTTCCTTTATCGATTATTAGTAATACTGTGCGGACCTATAGTCCTGGCTTATAAAGTCACTAGGATATATCTCCCAATAGTAGCTCCGATTTACTAGCCACTGTGCTCCCAAATTCAATTCTTCTATATGGGTTCCTGGGCTGGATAGGATTTTTTATTGGGCTTATTCGCTTGCTTTCTCAGCATTTTTCTTTTTCTCAAACTATTATTAAAAGAGCCTAAGGGTGCCCGTCCTCCCTAGCGCCAACCCATTATTTACTCTCCTGAGCAGGTAACTACCACTTTTAAATTCGAAGTTCTTATGGGTGTGGGTCCATTCGGAATATTCAAATAGGTCTCGTTAGTCCGGGGAAAGGGTAGTAAAGAACTTATCCCTAAATTCCTTATTTTATTACTTAATTTCCCATTTTATAAATAGGGCCTTCTACTCTTCGGGGGCTGGGGTAATCCCTCCTATAAAGGAGAGAACTGGCCTATTATCTTGTTTGCTTATAAATCTATTATTAAAGGCTTAATTAATAGTATCGTCCAAGAGATAATAATCGTTATTCAATATATAGTCCATTTATTCATTATCCTCGGAATTAATTATATAAATAACCATTACAATATCTATAGTCTAAATAGTTATCTTGGGTTCTAATAATAATACCTATTTACCTCTCCTGGACACCTTACATTCTCTGGCATAATACCCATTTTTATTATAATTATAATACCTAACCTTACTCTTATCCTTGGGTAGTATTTTACTAGTCTACTATACACTACTGCGCCCATCCTAGACTATACTAATGTCTATAAATCCCACATACATTCCATACAATATATTTAGTACAGCTTGGTGGGTAAAGCAACTATAGACCTTTTCAATGGGCTTTTCCCATTGACTGGGTTTATTAATAGTAAGTTCCCTTACCCAATTAATCTCGCACTAATAGTCAAAATAACAGTTATTAATTCTAATAGCAAATTCGACCATATTCTATAGCTTCTTGGGGCAGTTGAGTTTATAGAGCTCGTTAGTAATATACTGTTTTAATCCCTATTAGAACAGCATTACCAAAACCTCGTCCTCTAGGTTGGTATTGATTATAATAATGTAGAACTGGGCTATATACTTAATAATAGAAGCTCACTATTATAGGCCCAAAAGTCTCTATTCAGCTTACCGTTTGATATTTAATTCCCCAAACTTAATTATAATTGCACAAATAAATTTCTCAAAATTGTTGAACATCTTGCAGAAAATAATATATCTAGCCTTAAAGCGGGTCTATTTAATCTCCTTTATTTCCTTTTTATTTTCCTTCAGGTTTTTATATTCGTAGTATTACTTTATATGGGGCTTAAACCATTTAGTAGCTATTCCGTCCAGGAAAACCCCTCTAAAGATAGTCCTAGACTCCTCGTCCTTAAAGCGAACATTATTATAGGTAATATAATTGTAAATTTAGACAATTTAAAAGTCAAATTGGGATAATTCACCTTTAAAGCGCAGGGGGGTAAATAACTTAACGAATTTATATTGAGAGTCCTTTATACCCTTATTTTCCTCTTTAATAGTATTAATTTTATCCCTGAGACTCTTTTACTCCAAATACAAGGTACTAAACATTTATGCGAACTCTATAACGAAAGAGGGGGTAGAGGCATTATTAAACGTTTTTTTACCCTTAATACCTCTAATAGTAGACCCAATAACCAATATTATAAGGGTTTAGTTTAAAAGTTCAACAAACAATAACCTTATAAAAAGACACTAATAATATATTATAGTCTACTTTAGGTATACTGGGGTAAACCTAATAAAAACAAATTATAAGAGCAAATAGGGTCCAATGCTCTAAATAGGGTAGATACAAGGTGACTGAGTGAAGGTTAGTACAACTCTTAAAGGTAATATATTGTTAAATAGAATGTAGACTCCAAAGTCCCGGACAATGGGTCTCACTGAGCAATGCTCAAGAACAATATATTATTAGCGTAAGGATCCAAAAGTCCTCACATAGTTGTGGGCACAACCATAGTATCTATATACTTGCAATGTTCCCAGGACCCGGGCTCTTCTGGACCCGGTGCCGGGTCCATCTGAGACTGGGTCCAGTCTTACTGGTGCTTCGTGGACCCGGACGTTCGTGGACCCGGGGCCGGGTCCAAAAACCGTCGGGTCCAATCTGATTGGCTCGCCGGGGCTTTGTGGGTCGTTGCACCCCGGGCCCAATGATTGGTGGTCTGTAGTTGGCCCGTGCTCCCTCCTTGAGGTCATGACCTGGGTCGTGACAGAGCATTGGACCTTGTCTGCTCTTACGATCTGTCTTTGCCAGGTTCACCTTGGTGTATCTGGAGCAGGCCGTAACAGGTGAGGGGGGAGCGGATGTCAAATGGTGTGGGTATTGTCAGTCGCAGGACGGCTGTGTTGCCAAAGTTTATAAAGGAGTTTTTTCCCAAAACGTAACGGCTACAAAGACAATGGGGACACAATCTTGGGGTGGTAACAATACCATGGTTTCGTCGCGCCGAGGCAGCCAGGTGAAGTGTCTTGGTTGCCCGGTGGGTGAGTAGGTGTGATCGTCTTGCATTGTAGTAGATTGATTGTTGGTGATCCTGATAAGTTCCATAGGTATCCTTCAAAACAAACAGAATCCTAGGAGCGTCAGTGATGTTCAGTATGAAAACGAGTCTCAAAAACCTGGGATGGGCCTAAGGCAACCAATTCAAGATGAGCCAAAACATCGCCCAAGTGGCTCTGTGGCAATGAGCCGTCGAGATAGCCGTCCCCTGATGCAGCCGACGTCGTCGGTGAGGGATTGCCCCCCCCTCAGAGACTTCCTCAATACTTTACAGATTATCCTCCATTTCAGCTTTCTTCAACATTGAAAACCAACCCCCTTGTCTATTCGCCTTGGGGATTAATATCGCCTCCCATGTCGGCCAGGTCCAGGAGGACCCCCCAAAAACCAGGTTAGCGAGGCAGACCGGCTGACGGCACAGTGACGCGGTACTGAGAACAACCGCGCCACGGCGCTATTTGAAAACGCCCCGTTGATGTTTACCCCGGGACGGCCTGCGCGACCTCACCTTCAACAAGTTCAATCTTCCAATTTCCCAGCCGCATTCTCGTTTACTACCTCTTTGGAAGAATAAGCCATACCTCACATCCTTCCTCAAGGTTGAATGGTGCAGGAAAGGGCGGTGGAAATCTGGGAATATGAGGTGGGTATCATGGAGTTTGTCTCTGGGTTCGGAATAGGTGTGTCCTACGTATATAAACTAGGTGTCCAGGACTCATGGCGTGTGTGGGTTCCTCTTTTTCTTGCTGACCCGCAATGCTGTGTTTGAATCTCCCGCAACGTATCTTCAGATCTGTCCCAAACACCACCAAGACAAAGCACCTATCCAAATCCAACATGAAGCTCAACGCGGTCCTCGGGGCTGCGGTATGTTTCCGTCTCCTCCACTCTGGTCGCAGGCGACAGGCGAAAGGCATAGGATTAACCTTCTCCGAAAACAACTGCCTTGCAAACTCCCGCCGTCCTCGCAGATCAATTCGAAGTCAAGTGGTCCAGAGCAGTAGGAGCCATGTTAACTTTCTCCACTGCCTGGCGCTCACTCCGAGGAGGCGAACCTGTCACGGCCTTTGGCGAAGGTTGCAAAAGCAACCCAACTCGGGTCTGAAGGGGATGTAGCAACTTTGTCTGTATAACGATGGAGGCTACGGCTGGTTCATCTTTGTGGGTGAGGGATGGCGCTGTCTACATCGGAGCTTCCAGGAGGGAGCTGATGAAACGAATAGGAGGGTGCACTTGGTAAAAGTGTGATTGGAACAGATGCAGAACCTGGAAGTCAAGTGCTGGCATTGTACAATACCCTAG
Organism: Cercophora sp. LCS_1; assembly: GCA_036250225.1. Lineage (NCBI taxonomy): Eukaryota > Fungi > Ascomycota > Sordariomycetes > Sordariales > Lasiosphaeriaceae > Cercophora > Cercophora sp. LCS_1. The sequence goes on from JAPZLL010000080.1 coordinate 14,336, forward strand.
CCGGTTCGCCTGATGCCACGCTGCGAACGGAATCTGGGTCATGTTCACCCCATCAAGATCTCAGGCCTCGACATCCATAGCGTCCCCCTCTTCAACGTCAGGGGCGTCATTTCCCCCAGCACCAGCAGTGCTGTTCTGCATCGTCTGGAAGGGATTCTCGGAAAAGAGCCCTCCTACATACGCCTCAACTTCACTACGGTAACCCCACGACCGCTCAAATAATTTTTTGCACTGTTCTTCCGACATGTCGACACACTCAGCACCAGCCAGGTCCCTGAGCTGTACGATCTTAGGTTTCTTATCTCGTGATACATCCAGCACTTCGCGCCAGGAGCCGGTGAGCAAGTAGACGCCGTCCAAGCTCAACCACTCCATCGGCTGCGGCAAGCGTCTTAGGAAGGCGATTAGGTCGTCGGAATTGAGCTCCAAGTTACCGAGGAATATATCAGTCAACTTATCTCGAGACGGGTTCTGGCCAAGTATGTCCTTCAAGCGCAGCGGGAAGGAAACTTGGTCCCTGCTGCGCATATACAACTGCAACGATTGTAAACTGGGTGTATCCAAACAAGCGGAGAGGAATGCGCCAAGTGCTCGGAGGTCATCTTGGTCATGATCTTCGACCTCTTCGTCTTCGTCCATACTGAGGCTGTCATACTCATACTGGAAATCAAAGCTCTTCAAGTGTCGCATTCCAGACGAGAAAAGAGACGGCGAAACCGGAGCAGGTACGAGATCCATCGGCCGTGCCCCCGAAGGAAGGCGAATCTCAAGATAATGGAGGAACGCACCGGCATCCCGGACGGCGTCAATCAGTCGGGTGACGCACCGCAGGCTTGGTTGGTCGAGGCGGCCTGAATCCACTTCGAAGCTAGCCGGAGGCATGAGCATCCAGCCGCCAAGTCTCTCCCAGACATCCGTCCCCGGTACCAACACGGCGCGTTGACTGAGACCCCGGAAGCAGCGAGGGCTCTCATGGAATACCAGGGTCCGGGCACACGGCATCCTGGCGATTGCGGAGCCCACAGCTCGGTAGAAGTTGTCGTCCTCAAGGAGCGACTCCTGTTTTGCGAGGAGCTGGAGGTACATTTTGTGGGTTTGGCGAACTTGCGACGCGTGACCCGTGTCCTCCTCGGATTCCTCCCCCGACGCTAGGCAACGCAGCCTATTTACTATCTCTTTTCCATCCGTGATCAGTCTAGCTGCCTCCACCTCGGAGGTACTATCTCCCCAAAGGTTACTTCCGTCGTATACGTAAACGGACTTCTCAAGCTCTCCGGCAAAGTGCGACAAATAGCGATTGAAGTTGGTAAACGAAGTGTTGTAGAACTCTAGGTTGACCTGGATGACATGAACGCCTTTGGAGATAGTTGGATGGCGAGAGATTTCCTCCATGCGCTGAAGTGACGACTCATCGTGCAAGTCGAGATAAAAGACGCGAACAAGGAGGCAAGAAGCAAAGGTGGAAATCCGCCTGGAGACGAGTCGGAGCGCTTGGATGTCCTCGGAGGCGCGCCAATAAATATACGGGCGCCGCCCAAAGGCCCTCCCCTCAGTGTCAAGGTGGGCAAATATCTCGAGGAGAATCTCATCTGGGAGGTCGAGGATGGTCAGCTTCCGAAGGAACGGACGCGAAAGTTGGTTGATAGAGCTCCGGAGAGCGTCGTGAATGCTCTCGAGGCCGGCCTTCGCAGTTTTGGCAATGTCGAGCTCCTGATTGATAAACTCGGGCGATTTGATGATGGTCCTTTTCCGTTGATACCACTCTTGATCGCCGTCCACATCGAATGGGTCCTGCTTGCCGAATGCCGCACGATTGTGCTGCTTCAAGAGCTCGGAGGCCGCCTTGATTTCTTCTTCGGATTTCGCGTACATGGACTTGAGAGTGAGAAGGCGGTACATCTCCAAGTTCACGCCAAGCAGCTGTTCGCGCGCCGCCCGCAGTGCATTGTAGAGGAACTTGGAGAGCTCAAGATCCTCGAGGGTCGGCACTTTCGTAGGAGCCGCCATCTCGGTGGTTCGCCAAAGGAAGGCACTGTCGTCGAGGTGGGGTGGTGTTGTGTTTGGGTGAAGGTTGCAGACGTCATAAGAAGGTTGAAGCCCAAATTGGCTTGTACCCCGCTTGCCCGCCAGCTCCAGTGACACTCTTATCTTATCGGAAAGCGGCGTCCAGCCAACCTACCAACCAACCACGCTTGAGAAGAGGAGACCTGATCGCCTCCACGGCCAAACTCAATAAGGTCTTGGCATGCACTAAACATGTGATTATTCAATCCTTGTCTCGACGGATATCGCCAAGCCGATTCCAATGCAACAAAACAAGTAAGTTCCACATCAATGATGTCATCTCAAATGCCCTGATCCTTACAGGTTATGAGCCCGGTGCCCAACATACGTACATACGCGTGCTACGACCCCGGAGTAATCGCCGATTTTACCGACGAGGCCGTCACCAAAAACGCCGACGGTCACCACGCCCATTCAACTAGGGGCGGCAGCTGCGGAGGCAGATGCGGCAGTCGGGGCGGATCCAGCGGAGGTCAAAGAAAGAGAGTCGACGGATTAATTATTCGCGACGGCAAATTGCAACAACTGCGGCAAGTACGGTCACTACTCCAGGGGGTTGCAGGAGCAACCCAAAGCGTAAGGAAGCAAAATATTCCAAAGATTCTGGCAAAGCAAGTTCCTCATGTTATTTTGGAGGCCCTGATCCTTACAGGTATGCCGCACGCAGACGTCGATGCAAGGCACAAAGACGCAGGTTTCTTGGTGGAGTGGAGGAACCAACAGGTAACAGCACTTCCACGTCCGCGCACCGTTTGGATGTGTGTGCTGGAGGCGGAGGTGGGTACAATCCAGACTGCACAAGTATCAACTCGCCCAGCTGAAAATCCCCTTGCACCTCATGGTCAAAAAACATCGTTGCAGTACCGATCAACGCGTCAGAGACGTTCAAGGACCCCAAGGCCACCATGTTGGTTGAGATAAAATGGTCAACAGCCGGTCTGGTGACCTGGACAATACCAGCGATGAGCTGACCGATTCGAGCGACCACCTCCGCTGCGGCGCCACACATGCGGCTATGAGTGGGATGACTGGATGCGATGCAGACTGAGCCAGGTGTCAGGAGCGTGGAAAACATGGCCAAGGTGACGCCGACTTGGCTGGCTGCGTATTTCTCAGAAGCCGGACTCCAACATTCTCCTGTCAGTTCCAGGGAACTCCGTCGTAAAGGAAAGGTCGGCGTATCAGGGAGAACCCTTTCCATCGTAGAGATGTCCGCAAACGAAGCGACGATATCCAAAATATCGCCAATGACAATTTCGAAACACATGCTGATCCGCCGCTTTCCGCAATCCCCTTGCTCATGAACTCCCTCATCCCCCTCAGCCTCTCCAACACCCTCTCATACCCACCCGGGATGTCAAATGTTCCATGTTGCGATGTTGAGCATCTTTATCCTCTAGCCCCCGAGTTTCCTAACCACCCTGTGCATAGGCTGCACTTCATAAGCCCTCCCCTCCCCGCGAAACGACACCACACCAACCCCGTAACTCGACGCTCCCAACAACCCATGAATTCGCATGACAATCTCCACTTATACCATGCCGGTGGCATTAGTCCGCACCTCCCTCGCCTGTTTGCCCAAGTTCCAATTGACTCCGCCCATCAACAGTCACGCAAACCGGTGCATCACAGCTCAACATAAACGGATAATGTCCTGTTATATGATGCCCTTTCCCCATCGGTAAACGACAAGTGCGTGATATAAGCCGGGTAGCTCACACCATACTCATCACCGCTCATACGAGTCCGGACACTAGACTCAGCCAACATACCACTCTCTGGGTCTCATATTAGACGACAGAGGGCGCTGTCGCCCTCGTTGGAGACCACTTCCGTTGTCGATATTGAGCAGTTGAGCACCGGACTGATTTGCGAGGCGCCATTGCGAATCGGGATCCCCGAGGCAGAGAATGGTAATTCCCAGAGCCTTGGACCGTCGTCTGATCAGCGGCCAAGCAATTATGAACCAGAGGTCGTTGGTGGTGGAGAAAGCTTGAATGGGGATGATAGCTTCGGAGGGGTTGATGTCCCTTTCGGAGGCGACGACGTGGGAGAAGGTGGATGGGATGACGTGGTGTGGCGGAGGCATGTTGCCGCCGTTTGCTGAGAGAGTGGTTGAATCGTAGTAGAAGAGGCCGGTGCCCGTCATTGGGACGTCGGCCGTCCCGGGAGTCAGAGTTCGCTTTCATGGTCGCACCAATGGGATTGAAAAGGAAAGGGAGATGACGCAGAGAGAAGGAAACGCACCGCCAAGGCGTTACAGAGTCGTCGATACGTACCTATCCCGAGAGTGACCAATGGCAGACCTATCGAGCATGGTGACAATGGAGTCACCTCTGTTGAGCCCGTTGACACGAGAGCGACGTGGCGAACACGAAGTCAGCCCCTCCTCCTTCTTTCGCCGAAAGTAAATATAGGTGCTGGAAAACGTGCTCCTCCCAAGGTAGAGATCCTTGTCGATGCGATGCCAGACTTCGGGATCGAGGTTGCAGCTTGAAAGGATGTTATACGAGGCGCACTTTTTGATGGTGATGTCGGAAATGATAAGGCCGGCATGGTGCGTGGGCAGGTACTCGTGAAGGGCTTACCAACTGCGCTCGCGGTCTTCCCGGTCACGCCGTTGCCTGAAAGATCGACATGCGGGATCATTGGGCTCGAGGGGGACTTCAGAATCTTGGCGTGTTGAGATGGGACATACGGATGAGTAGGTAGTGACAAAGTTGATGTCTTTTACTATAAAAAACGTATATTCCTTTTCATCGTCCACATCCATTAATATAACGTCAAAGGTAGCAAATGCTGTGTAGTTGTGAATCTTTGGAAGTTTACTGATATCTGAGTGAGGGGTAATGCCGCAGTTGGGGTAGTGTGGACGGAGTCCACGGGGGTAATGAGGTTTAACGATTTGAGCTCGATGTACAAAACAGGGGGTACCTTGTCCCGAGAGATGTTTTTAAATGGGATGATAAAGTCTGCGGGGAGAACTGAAGATGGATTGGCATCACCAAGAAGACGAGACTCCCTTTCGACAGAATGCTTTGCCCAAAGGTGTGCCCTTCTATCCACGTGGTGTGCATCGTCTATTCCCGGGTCAATGGTCTCCTTGGGATATGATCCTTTCGAGACGAAGGTCACCGCGAGCAAAACAGCTTTTCTGCATCCGCGCTCAGCGGGAGTATTGTCTCTTAAGATCGACCACAGAGGCAAAGAGTTCACCCGACAAAAGAAGCGTTACACGTTTACATAAGCCCTACTCCTCCCAGGCTTGGCTTTTATCCTTTTGTCTTCTCATCACCATCTCAACATTCCATCCACCAACTCTTAGTCCCAACCACCCCAAGTCAACAGTCCACAATCACCGTGATGTCCGACGTCAAGATCAAGATCCCCTACCAGCTGGGCTGGACGCTGGTCAAGGTCTATAACAACTCAGGCAACACGAACAGTTCAATGTTGTTCGATATCGACGTCAATAAGTCCATCGAATCTTCGTCCAGCGACTTCACCCACACCGTTTCGGAACACTCCCGCAACAAGCTCCAAAAGCAATATTAGCTCTCCTCTTAATCCCGTCATACCCCCATAGCAACTGACGCCTTCTCTAGGGTCGACCCCAATACTTCAACCGCGGCAGTCTCCTCGGTCGTTGCTGCCTCAGCATCAGCTGATGTGTCGAACTCGACCGTGCTCAAAGACTTCCTCTCAGCAACCAAGGACGTAACGCGCAAAGAGGACTTTAGCAGCACAACGGTTAAAAAGCAGCAATCCCATATTAGAGCCAGCAACTAACCAAATTTTTACCAGCACACAATCATAAGCCTTGCCTCAAAGCTCGAGCGCGCTCTCGAGGCGACCAAGATCCCAACCTCTGGACTAGGTATCTTTAAAGGCGTTGGCCTGGTTGCCACCACTCGCGTAGAGCGCTTCATTGGGACCATGGATATTGCTCGCGACGAGTGTGCGGCTAATGCACTCGGTGACCACATTTGTAAGGTGAGCGACAAGACTAGTGATATTAACTTGGGGCAGGGAGAACTGTGAGTCGTCTTTTGTACTTCCTTTTTTTCCTTTTTCTTTTCTCTTTCTTTTCCTCTCTTTTCTCGATCCCACTTTTCCCATTCTAATCAGTCCTAGGCACGTCTGGATGGTTCCCAAGCAGACCACCGACCCGGGAAAAGCGGCCTCTGGCTTGGACGCCCGCATCCAGAATCACAAAGAGGAGCTGGAAGGGCCTGGCCAAACGCGCTGGCGGCAATTATCGCTGCGTCTACACCAATCATGACAAGTACACCGATGCACGCGTTGTTGATGCAAGTTGGTCCGTAGCAGCGAGGGTTTGACCGTTAACGCCCAGCTTGAGAAGCTCAAGGGACTTGGAAAGGGGAGGTGGGTTTTCTTCCCTCCCTGTAGGCTGGCAATCTTTGAATCGTACTAATTTGTGCTCATGGCATTTAGGAAGCTTTGACATCAATCAAGGCCGCAAGGCCTACAGGGTCTTCTAAGGGTCTGGCAATTGGTTAAGTAAGCGAGGAGAGTCGGGCATGGCAGGCTGGTGGAGGGAAAGGGAATCTTGTCCAGGCTGCCCGTTGGATGAGGGGGATCAAGATGGGTGTTTTTCTTGTGAATGGTAATAGCAGCAGCCACTCTTTTCCCCAAGTAGATAGCTCCCAAGGTAGTCTAAGGACTCAATCTTTCTGCCAATTGCTCATTTTCATTCAGATCAAACTAAACAAAGGGTGCGCGGAATCGGGTTTTGCTCCCCGTCTCACTCTTTCCCATCCTCCGGCGACAACCCCTCGACGCTGAGCAGCAGCAGGAACAAGCCAGTAAATCACGAGATATGCCTCCTTGTAGACATCTCTCATGCGCCGTACCTGGTGACTGCGTTCTGCTTCGTTACGCTGGTTGGTGCAGATGGCGTCGACCCGAGTCACACGGTCTTCATTGTCGAGCTGGAGACACCGGAGGGCTTGGTGTTGGTTTTGGTTATGTTGGAGGACGTGTTATTGACTAACGTGGCGTTTGGGGTTTGATAAGCCCCATGCGTAGGAAAAAGCTTCATAGGAGATGGCGATTTTGCGCTGCCCGACCCGGGCTTGAAAGAGGGAGCCACAGGGGATTGTGGGGTCGCGGTCGCGGTCGCGGCGGAGGAGGAGGAGGGGGCTGAAGGCTAGGTCGTCGAGGTCGATGGGGACGTATATCGAACATGCCGTATTCATTTTGCGGGCATGCCGGCGGATTTGGGCGGTTTTTGATGTGTTGAGGGGTGTTGATGTTGGGGCGCTGCACCAATATTGCAAAACAAAACCTATAATTCCCTGCAAATATAGGGGATAAATAATATATCCTTTTCATCAGAGTATATGAACACCGTATGGACAAGGTTTCAGCATATTATTTAGACCCACTAAATCTTAGACGCTTTTAAGCTTCAACAAGTGACTCTGTTACGAGATCTTCAAATTCTAGCTGCTTCCAAGCCTATCCTCCTGTCGACTTATATAAAAACTTTCTTCATTCCACTTAATAATAATTTTGGAACCTCATCTCTTGTTCTGGGCTGTTTCCCTTTTGACATACAACCAGTGAGATTTGGGGAGGTTCTGAGTGGGAACTCCGCCGAGACAGCCTGCAACAGTTAAGGTCTTGTACCTAGGGTACGTACGTGACTAACTTGGCATTTGGATCAGACGGGAGGGGAAGATGCACGTTGACGCGATGAGCAACGGTGAGGCCCTGAGGGGGTTGGCCCACCTGGGGCTGGAGCTCCTTCATGCCCCGGAGGTCGGCGAGTATGGTGTACATTTGCCAGGCCCTTTCTTGACAATCCAGACTTGGAAAGTCATCTTTTTGTCGTTGAAGGAGTCAACCTCTTTCTTCTCCAGCTCGTGCTCGCCCTGACAGCCGCCTCGTGGCGGCGGCCGAACTCTTTGTGGTTCGAGAATTTATAAATGGGCACTACGGCCCCGGTACTGGTGGGCACGGCGGCCCCAACGTTGGTGGGCATGGTGGCCCCGACGCTGTTGGTTGTTTGCAGCATGGCGCCGCGTCTCGATTGGTGTCTTTGGCAAAGATAGCAAGAGAGTTCTGGGTCTGAAGAAAGATCGATGGGGAACAGGTGGGGGTAAACCGAAAGGCCATCGACGCGTTGGCCGAATACTGCAAGGAGTACTCCCCCCATCGGAATCGTCACCAAGATCACGTTAATGAGGTATATGTCGACATCTTGAGATCGAGGGACAGGCAGAAGTTTTCCGGCCACAAGTTATGGAAGGATATAAAGGACGAGCTGGTGATGACAGCCAAATGGACCGAGAATACCGATCACTGGGAGGAATGGGGCGGGGACACCAAGCTCCCCGCATTCGGAACACCGGAGATGCTGGTGGCAATCCACGCAACCGCTGCCCTCGATCTGGACAGGAAGGGGAAGGGCAAAGAAAACAGCCAAGCATCGGTCAGCACTAAGCTAACGGAAGTGATGGAGAAGGCGGAACTCAACTTCATCATCGACCCAGACATCGAGATGCCAGCGTTCTGGGCGCGAACTTCTGCAGCCACGATTGGAGAGAGAGAAATATGGACCCTCTCCCCAAGAACAACAACAACGTCGCAAAGTCCACCACGCTCAACAAGATGTTCCGCATCGATACCCACCTTCACCCTGTCGACGGCCTACATCGACGACCACCCCGGCGGCCACATCGACAGCTGCCCCGAAGGCCGCATCGAGAAACGCTCCAACGACCACGTCGACCAACACAGGCAAATGCAACAAGCTCCCCAAGAGAGAAGCAGTGATGACGACAGCCATCCAATGGACCAACAAGGTATACCAGCAACGCGGCAGAGGGCCTGCGCAGAGAGCGCAAGTTGTCGAGCAACCTACCTACCTATTCAAGGCGCATATCGAGAAGGACGCCGACATCATCGTGACGGCGATCAAAGAGTACAACACCACGACACAGGACGTGGTCGACGACCTTCCGACCGAGATCCTCGAGATCGATGTTGACGATGCGACAGACCAAGAGCTGATAGAGAAACGCAGAGCCCTACCGGAGGCACCCAGGAAAATGGTTCGCGGGAGGGCACCATCGAGGCGGGCGGGCGGGCGAGTACTGCGACGAGGACGACGAAGAGGAGTAGACATCATGATTGTTTCCTTTGCGCTGCACTTTCAGCCTGTCTCGAGAATTACCAGTCTCATGTCGTCCATCCTCCACGCTCTGGGAACGATGTAGGCGAAAATACCCTTCCTGATCATGGCTTCGATCTCAAGGTCGCTCAGCTTCTCAGCCAATTCGATACCCTTTTCCTGGGCGCCCGAGTTGAGTTTTGCCGTCGGCTATGAGCTCCTTTTCCGCAGCGCTGCACAAAGTTCAATAGCTGGAGTCACAGCGGGCAAAAGCGGGCATACCCTACCTATATAGCCTTGTCCTTGGCCATGTTGATTCCGTTTTGAGTGAGGGTGTTGATCCCCTCACCCACACTGCAGCAAACACGCACCCCTACCATACTCAGGCACGACTCTGCCATTTAAGCCACTTAAAAGGCAGGGCGGCCGTTCTGGTGCTATTTGAAGTTCCGGCGATGCTTGTGCTGTTGTTTTAGTAGTGGGCACTCGGTGGATGAAGCCCATGGTCCACGCCAACACTCAGACACAACCAACACAACCGACACGGGGAGTTCTGGAAGAAATGCTGCGCGGACAAAGTCTACAAAGGCAGCCCATGACCCAAAGGTGCTTGAGCAACGGGATTGTTGTATTCTGACTTTTATGTCGGTGTGGACGATAAGGATACAAATGTGTGTGAGAGGGTTGCTGTGGGACAGAGACATGCTGATTCTTGGGACTTGGTGGGGCCTGTTGTCAACCGTTAAATATAGGAAACGTCTCGCGGAGGTAAAATAACGTCAGAGACACCAATTCTGGTCGAAAAAACCCTTGTTCAATTCAATCAAGCAGTTGCAACCCAATTCAATCCCTATTGATTACAGAGATTCCAGTGTACGGTGTTTCCAATAAAAACAGTAGCCCTGGCCAGCTGAAGTGACTGCTTCAGTTCAGCTTCGCTGGGCCTGACTCAGCTCGCCAGGCCACACCTTCCACCTGAGCGTTCTGGCCTCTGCCTAGAACCACTTTCTTTCTGACAATGGCTAATGTCGACGTAAGGCGGATCATGTCGGGAAGGAACCCGAGAGCCGTGTTGATAAAGGGGTGCGTGAACCGCAGAGAATGAGCTATGTTTAGCCGCACCTGCAAAAGAATAGCAGAGGGCCCGGACTACGAAATCAACAGGAGCTGGAGGGTTTGCAGCCTTCCGGCATTCAAGCCTCGTATTACAGCCCGGATAGTCGCCTTAATATGGCGTCTGAACTATGTAGTGGAAGAGTACAAGAAGCTCGGTATCCTTAACGTGGGACAAGGGATCTTGTATCAAGTTACAACACTCTTCCTAGACTTATCTAGGGAATAATTGAAAATGACAAGACGTGGCTAAGAGTTTATCCCCGTTGCGGTGAATTCAGTATTTATTACCATGCAGCTTTGAAGTGATGCAGGTACCATGTGACTCTTGCCTCTCGCATTCCCATTCTTTGATCGTCTTGTCTACCATCGCTATTCCTTTCATAAGTAAGACCAGAGCGCCTACCTTCTTCCTCTCCCGAACTCAGACATGTGGAATCATCTGCAACCACGAAGGCGTCCAATATAAGCCAACAGGCTGCGCCCGCAAACATATGAAAGCCCCAACCACTAGATACATTCGTGCAAGAACATACCCAAGCAGGCCCGCGGCGAATGCTGCGAATAATGCGAAATCTATAACGCCGTCCAGTATTTTTGGAAGTACCATGCGAAAGACGGAATTGTTGTGTATCGTCCCTACCATCGTCAAGACAGGAAGCGCAGCCATGGTGTAAACTGACGACACGAACCATAACTTCGACTCGACCAGTGAAGGAAAATCGAAGTGCAGGGCTGTCAGGTGGATGCCACCGTAAAGGAGCGGCATGAATGTCAAAAGAGTTGCGGTGAGTCTAGGCTGAGTCGGCATTTTCGAGAGGCGAGCAAGATTCATTATCGCTTTGAAGAGTTCTATAACAATCTCTGAGCCACTGCTTACGGCGCGAGACTCTTCGGTCCTTTGCTGTAGATTCCCTATCCGATGGGAAAATGCCAGGTGATAGTCGCAGTCGGGATAGCGCATAGGAAATGGCTTCTCGGAAAAACACTGTGGATGTCGAATCGGGCCGTCTTTTCGCTCGATGGCCTGGATGATCCGCTGCCACCTGAGAATATCCGCCGGCGTAAAAGAAGCCCCCGCAACATTTCTCAAGGTCAGGCCGAAAAGCTCAGCTACATGCTCTTCAAAAGCAGAGGGTGGCTTGTCGCTGGCCTCTACTCCCAGTCCGAACCAGAATCTTTGGCCAAAACGAAGGAGATACTTCTCTCGTCGTTTTTTGACAGTGATAACGCCATCAGAGCTCATAGGTGCAGCTGGATATAATCTTTTGACGCAGTTCATCGTTGAGGACGAGATGCTGCATTGCTCAGTTGGGATAAGAGATTCTTGATACTGTAATAACGATCTTGTTAGACGTCGCCAAAGGGGTTCGGGAGGGGGGCCTAATGAACAGTGACGGGAAGACGGGACTGTACCATGAGAGCAATGATGTCTTCAAATCCAGAGATATCCAAAACCTCTGGATCTTGCACATCTTTTGGCTTCTGTGCCACGCCCGGGTGTCAGTACTAATAGTATTTGCGGGTTTCCGTTTGAGCCTTACGTAAATCCACAGCAAGAATATTGTAACAGCGCAAACAACATGCACCATGGTGTGGACCTCGAGTAGCGACAATGGCGAGCCATAGATCTTTCGTACGATGCATTGCATCGCCATCCAAGTCATCTGGGTTACGACCAGCATCTTCCCAATGACATCGACTTTGCTTTTGTCGTCGATCCGAGATGTCGGAATGTTGATAAAGTGGCCGTCTCTTGCTAGTTGGAGCACGCCATAGGAAGTCAGCCTCAAACGACCTGAGCCTTGTTCCCCCCTGGACCGCCTCGATTCGGGTCGCTCGATATCATGCACAGGGACTTCGACGCCTCCCATAACGACAAAGAAGCCATATTTAAGGTTAAATGTGTATTTGTCCCGCTGTTCCTCCACGTCAGCTTGATGACGTCAAGGGGCGTGTAGAACGAACTGTGTTGCCGCCTGCTGCTACTGACTCGACGTCAGTTGACGGTGGCATGCTAGCAAGAAGTACATTGAGCCCTTTGACCAAGTCCCGTGCCTCGAGGAACTGTGAAATGGCGAGGTATAGCACAATCTCCGGGGCGATCAGACCAATGAAGACCCATTTCGCTTTAGAGACGATCGTGTGGGTAAGCTTGCTGCCGATTGGGACATTGAGGTGTAACGCGGTGTAGATGGAGGCGACGAGGGTGATGACGCAGCTAAAGATAATGTCGGTTGTTCCGCGAAAGTCGGGGCTCGAGACAAAGCTTGGGGCGGGAATAGTTCCAAGGGCCGTGAGGTTGTCTTGATTCTTGAGGATCAGGGCCTGGAGCGGATCAGGCACTCCGGTGCTAGTTTTCGGCGTAGTTAACATGGTAGGTTTGGTTCGTTATGATGGAGAGAAACAGAGAAGTGGAGTTGGTGCTCACCTCGATGGTTTTTTTCTCTCCTGGTCAGGCGCTGGGGCTGAGGCAACCCCCGAAACTCCCAACTATCACCAATCGGATGGCTTCGCTGCTTCCAGCCCCGGCTCCCCTGGTCCTTCCACCCCTGCACTGACCACCAACAGCTCTTCCAGACATTATCTCTGCAGGCACAGCCCCTATTTCTGAGCGCGGCTGTTGAGGCTTGGAAGCCAGGGCTTGAAAAAGTGGGGAGGTTGTGGCCCAGGCTTGAGGGTCCTAGCCTTTTGAACACTCAGAAATAGGATCTGTGTCGATTTGCACGAAATCAAGGCTTGCGTCACCCGCCGCTTTCTAGCCTTTTTACCGCTGTAACTCCTTACAGGTGTAGTTGGAGAAGCAGTGATAGAGATCAGAACGGGTTCCAGATGCTAAACACGAAGGGAATGGTGCCAGAGACAATTTCACCACTCAACCACTTCTGGCCCCTCCAACAACCCCTGATCCAACGCTGCGTATAAAGCAAAGGAAACAAATATAGGGCCCCAAATATAAAGCAAATTGAGGGCCTCGATGCAGCCAAACCAAGGCAAATCTGACCACATCCTTTGCTCTGACTATTTGTCCACCCTGGGACCGAATGCAACGGCCCTTGCTAGGCTTGTTTCATGCCATCCCGAGTGGACGTGATAGGAAGAGCCTTTTCTACCGATGACTATGTCTTAGTTATAAGAGGCCGGTGCTTTCCTTTGACATTTACTTCAGCACACTGGGACATGGGATGGCGCCCAGTGGGGTGGCGAAGGGGCGCTGCAGGATGTCAGAATAGACGCCCGGCCCATGTTCGACTGCGGTGAGGAGCTTGCGGCCGCGGAGTCGGCAGCAAAGACAACTCACACCGGCCCGCAATACTTCGCCGTTCCTCTCCTTCAATTTTTTTGGAGCGAGCTGGAAGGAAGGTCATCTGATGTTCTGGGAATCGTACTCCGCTCACTGGATTCTCAGAATAGCAGATTCCAACGCTGCGCTGCCTTTAATTCATCCTCTCGGTTCAGCAATGTGTACGACATGGAGGGTCATACACTGGAGTTCAACCCTGGTATCTTTGACAGATTGAAGCTGTCCGACTCGGACCTGGGTGTTGACATACATATTGTCTAGCTCTATGTTAGAAATCGCGAGAGAACACGCCATTGGGGGGGGAGGCTCTTCCAGTAGCTGAGCTGCTATGCATCACACGTCTATCGATTCTCTCGTCCATTACTAGAACTGCTAGTTAAGCTTTCCTTATATTCCTCTCGATCACCTAAATCCTACAACTTCAATATTATGCACCCTCCGGGAGCACATCATTGCCCTGTTTACCTCGCTCTCCTCTGTTAAATCCGAACTCCCTGTTAACAACCCTTTCTCTGGAGACGTGAGGCGAGATAATGAGGCGCACCAGATGCACGTCTTATGCCCGAGGATGGTTAGCGCCTGACTGTTCAAGGGCCGACCAACTCCCGAACCCCCTTATTATGGGCCAGTTACTCGATGATATATTAATCAGTGACGTCCAATGCCAAAAGACAGTCAAGGCTGCAGTGTCTTCACCTTGGGCCAACCGCCGAGAATGCTCGGGCGCCTTTTCCATTGAACCATGACACCATGCCTGACCATGCTGCCTCAGTGGTATTCAATGCGCAGCTCTGATAAAGGACAACGCCGGTGAAACTACAGCTAACAGGGTTTGAGAGAAAGTCTAGCGTGCTTTTCCGATTCCCGAGGACAAGTGAGATCTGATACGGGAGAGTTTGGATACGTGCCAGAGCTTGCGGGGATTCTCGAGGCATCAGGCTATAGTGAGGCCTGTGACAAATTGAAGGGCCTCGGGGAAACCTATTTGCTACTTACCTTTCGTACTCTCTGAGTTGGCTTATCCGGCTGAACACGTTTCGTCCTACATGCTTGGACTTGTTGGGGACGGTGAAATCCTGGCGTTTTTCCACAACATTGGTGTCTGAACCGACTCTTTCGTCATCTTTCCGAGGCTGTTCGCTTGGAAGCCACCCTCAAAATCCTAGCAATGGCACCTAACAAGGCATCATGGCTTCACAAAGCCGGAAGCCCCCTTGAAGTGGGCGACGATCCATGTCCCAGTTGCCCTCCTCCTTGCATCTAACACTCAACAGAATAATCCAATCCTCTTGTGCACCACACCCCTGACCAAGTCCGCCCCCCTGAATGACGGCGTCGTTGTCCTCATCGCTCTCGAATCAACCGTCTGCGCCTCTGTGTCGCCACACCCGGAGTCACTCTCCCCGATATCCCAACGTCGGGCTCTTGGCCTATCGTATCTCTCCCTCGAACTAGTATTGCTGAATAAACCCCACGATGTCGATGGCGGCTTCTCGTCAGTCGGCTCCATGACGGCTCAAGTCGCCACATACAGCAGCCGGTTTGGAGAGACTTTGTCGCGGAGGCATTGTGCTCGGCACCCTCTAGGGAGCATCGAATCAACCGGCGGTTTGAACAAGTGTCGGACACTCAGACCCAGGTGGATGGAGAAGAAGCCTCCGACGAGGAAGTAGAAGATGGAGAGGACAACTACTACTCGTTACGAGAAATAAAATCGTTCTTGATGTCATCCCCGGCATTCAGAGGTCTTCAAGTTATCCAAACCATTACCGCCTACCTAGAGGAAGGTAGCCCAAGGATCGACAAAGCCCGGAAAAACAACTTGTCAATCAAAAGGGCGCGGTCGAGACTTCCCCAGCGGATACACCTAGTCACCCCAATGAAATTGCAAAATTTGTCTCGCAATTATTGGAGTCTCGACGTCATAATGCCATGACACCATCCGACGATGACGCGCTGATCGCAGGGAAAAAGGCTGACAATAATGAACTGGGCGAGGTCAAGTTAAACAGTGATGTGGAAGTTCTAATCCCGGGGAAAGGAACCCCCACGGAGGATTATGTTATATGCCCGGCAGGGTCTTTACCAACCATCCCTGGCACCTAGGTACCTTATCCTAGAGCTCAATGACGACAAGGAAAAAACCACTATGGGCTCCTTGGAAGTGTTTTATACAACATTTTTGGCTGTATCCGGAGGATTTACGAGCCTCCATCAGAGCAGCGGCATCAGAGGGTTCGGTGGAAACATGAATTGAACTCGTACAGATTTAACTACGTTGCCTCGAACTATAATGCTAACGATGCCGCCCAATGTTTTCCTTCTTTCGCAAGCGAAATGGCGTGATTCAAACAGAACCCGGGGGCTTCCAACGACAACTTCTACTTTAACTGGTGCCGAAGAAGGACCAGCATAGCATTTTCCTTTTGCAGGTTATAAGGCGAAGGAAAAGCAAGAGCGCATGTAGGTATTGTATAAGTATAGTTGGGATGTGCATATAATTGAGGTCCGGACTACACGGCGTTGAGCCTAGCTTTGGCGGTTGATATTACGTTGAGTTTAGTTATATCCGTGATTAAGTAGGTCGGACTTGCTGAGATGCATGAATGAGGAGGGTTTACAGGAAGGCAATGGGTTGTTAGAAAACGAGCCTTTTCCAACGACACATCACCTCCGCTCTTTCCATCTGTGGTGCAAAGATGGGACCGCGCAGCCGGGGACGCTGTTGGTCACCTCGGATGACCTCCAGGCTACTATCGGCTTAACGCCCTCCGCGCGCAAAATGCCTTCCTGTTCTGGGCTGGACTGGTACTGTTCGGATCGTGGGTTTAGCAGAGGGGGTTGGAGACGAGTACGAGGGATGCTATGGATCAGTCGAGTTGTTGGGCTTGGGATGGGGGTTAAGGACTTTTTTATGAGCGAGTGGAGTCGGTATTCTGAGATGGAGAGGTTGAAGAGTCAGGGAATGGGGACGGGGTATCAGGGTACGAGGGGGAGGGCGGGTTGGTAAAGACGGACGAGAAGAGGTAGGCTTTTTGGGTATGGGTAAAAATAGATGGATAGATGGGATTGTGGGATGTTCTATGCTTGTTGGTTGGATTGGAATTGGGCACTGGTGGTGGGGGCGGTGTAGCCTATCTGCTACCACGAGCTGTGCGACGATGTCAGCAATTTGGCGCTGGATGCTTGGACTGAATACCAAGGTGAGTTTTTCACGGTGAAGATACGGATATCATTAACGCATGAAGTAGTTGGTCGCTCACTCAGTTGCCATCTTTACCCGGTCGTCTGACGGGTTCCCTGATAGGACAAACGACTGGACGTGAGGTTGGATCGCCGCCCTGGCCGACGCAGTTGATGGCGGCGCTTGTTGGCTGCCAGCCACCGGCTCACGAGCAACGCCAATATGGCCTTGACGATCACGCTGCTCTGTGCGCCCCGGTTGAATGTCCCTTCCTCCTCTTCTCCGGGTACCAGCAGCACCGCCTCTATTTCTCTGCGTGTGCAGCGGCTCGTCGTCGTGTAATGGCACTCGTCCGTTACCACGGTCATGATCGTGGATTTTGGTTTGGGATCGTATTGGATCGGGGTGATCACCTTGCAACTGCGATACCGAGAACCCCCTCTGGGACGCTGGCATGACATATCTCCAAGATCCGTGCCCACCCGACGACAAGTCCTCGTTCTACAGCTCCAACAGGAAGATTCTCAACGTGTACGGTGGACGCCAACTATCTCATGTCGAGCAGTTATGCGTGAAACGGCGTTCCCTACAACAATTATCGGACCAGCGAGAACTGCCTCGGGCCCAAGGTCTTTGAGACACCACCCAAGAACACAGAAGTCTTGCCTACGACAATGAGTCATTTGTCACTGTCGTCTGGGGATGGGCCGTTTTTCTTGGATTGGAACTTGTCTTGACATATGTGTTCCTGGTTCTCACCATGTACTATACCTTCAAAACAGGACACACCGAGGTAGTTGAGACGTCGGAGTTGGCGACGCTATTGGCATCAAATGACGCCCCTTTTACGAGCCCTTGATCAGGCGTATGCCGCGAAATCGTCTCATGAGCACCCTCATCGACGAACCAAGACGTACCGTTATTACTTCGAGCGCCGGCTTCCGTCGTCTCATTTCTGCAAGTGCAAGTTCCGTCTTGCCTTCGACGCTCTGATACAGGGCTACCGTTGCTCAGGTGATACCAAGGGAAAGGGGAAGGAAGGGGTCGTAGAGTCGACTATGTATTGGAGAACCTGGCCATAGCACTCCTGACTGGACGGAACGCTCATGGCCGTTGCATGTGGTGCAGCGGGAAGCGGGATGCACTGTGGGCTCTGGGTGGCTGACCTAATTACAAAAGAAAAAAAGTGCGAGCCCAAAAGAGATGACCAAATTGGAGAGTCTCATCGTGAAGCTCGGCCCTGTCAAGTCTGAGTTGGGTCTCAAGCGCGGACTGTTGAAGTGATATGAACCTGCCTCCACCCTCACACCCTCCTCGACCGTCGGGGTCTCTGCGCCCGCGAGTCTTGCAGTGTCTCTAAACCTACCGCCGTGGAACGACAACTGCTACTACAATGATTATAAGAAGACCAGGAGACTGATCAGGTTTACGGATTGTGGGAATGATCATTCTGGGCGATAATTACAAATGTCATTGTTGGTCGGATCACCAATAGATTTCGTGATCCTGCCCTTCCGTCGGGATGCTAGTAGTTTTGATGGATGAGGTGCTTAGTGTTGCACTTGCTTCACTTGGATGTTGGGCTGGATTCAACGGAAGTGACGTCATCATCTTGGTGTTCCCGCTCCTTGATCTCGGCGCACTGTTTGCGGTACCCCCAGTTGTGGGGACGGGGTGTTTGGATGTGTCCGGGCCGCCTTGATCCTTGCGTGGGCCGAATGCCTCAAAACCGTCGCTTCTTCCAGGTGCGTCTCATGTCCATGAGGCACGAGAGTGGGAGAAATTCTCGGGCAAGACAGGAAAAGGTGAACCCGACACAAAATGTGACGTGGTTCCCAGCAAACAAAAATCATCTGACCTCACAAAACTTGCCCACCTATGTTACAGTTCGATTTGGCAGTGACATTGGCCGACTGCTGCGGACTTGGTTGGTGGTGATGTCTCCAGCGATGCGCTTCCCGCCGCATAGGGCTGAAAACGAAAAAAAACGCGTCGAAATGGTCTCGAGACGCCAACGCCGCAATTTCGTTGGTTGGCAACCCCCGCCGTATGCCCCGCACGAATGGCGCCCTGCAGGGCCAAAAGACCATTCAGGCCAAGATCCCCGCGCGAGCTTGGGCCACATCATGATGACTAAGGACGCATCGAACCTGGGCCAATCACTCCCGGCCACCCCACGCACTCCTGCCTGACCCGATGCCGGGTTCCCTTGACCAAGCCGCAGCGCGACGTGGGACAATAACGAATCCAACCCACCATCCTTCTGTCGGCAACACCATGCGCAGCAATCGAAAGTTCATTCCTCTTCCACACGTTAGCACGTCCCTCGCCATGAACGGCGGAGTATCCAAAGCGCAGGCCCGCCGCTCTCGTGTGAAATTGTCCAAGGTCTTGCAGGAAACGCTGCTGGACGCTCTTGCAGACACTGGTGCAGGTGCGCTGCGCAGTTGCCCGACTGTTTCGGGAAGTGCAGGTGCTAACTCGTCAAGTACAGAGATCCCGCGGAGCCATCGAGCACAGCCTACAGCGGACGAGTTCCTCGCCAGAGACGCGACCCCCATACAGGCCACGAAGAGGCGACTCGACGAGACGTCCGAGAGCAACCCACCGCCTGCGAAGAGAGCTCGATTGGCGCGGGCGGGCGCACAGCCACCTGGAGTTGAGGAAGAGAAAGCAGAGCAGGGGAGCAAGGTATGAGAAGAACATTCTCTCCCGCAAGCCAGTTACTGACGAGGAGATTGAGCAGCCGACTCTGCAACAGCCAACACCCCAGTCTCCGAAGCACCCATTCGTGTCTTTCCTTGAAGACTTCGTCGACCCCGTCCATCCTCCCGCCGAGTCTGTTCACACCTCTGTTTCGAAGTGGCTCGACTCTATTGGATCAGACCGAAAGACACGCTGCCGGTCGGATACTTGTCTTCCTTCAGGCAATAGCTTCATTTCGAGGGACCTTACGAGATCGGCGCCCGAGATGGGTGACAACTGGGATACCGATGGATTCATGGTGCCTCCTATACCAGCCTCTACTAGGTCTCGTTCGTACGCAGCCGATACAGATGCTCGATCGATCGCGCCGTCGGATGCCACCGGCTCCAATCGGTCAGGGAGGAGTCTTGTCGAGGATCCCCGGTATCGGGACATGAACTTGGCTGCGAACAATATTTCCATGCGCCATCCGTGCGACCCAATTCCGGAACACATCACGAGCCTCGTGGATTATGTGCGCCGGGATCGTGAATCTCCGGGCCCGTCGCCAGAGGAGATTAGGCAAGACAGGGATCTGTATGATCTCGATGGGTGTAGGGGAGCCTGAGGTGGAAAAGTATTTCCATGCCCACATTTTCCCCGACCCCAAATCGTCGGACAACCTGAAACGCAGCGACAGGGAGCCAATGGCCAAGCACACGGTTCCCAGCGCTCAATCCAGGCTCAAAGTCAGCACCCCAGTCCCGGACATGCTCTACGGGTACAACCGTCAAACGGCATTTCCCAAGCAACAATCCCAGCTCATTTCGATGGGGACTGAGATGGTAGCGACTAACCAGTATCATAGCTTGTTATACCCATTCTTCGTTGTCGAGTTCAAGGGCGATGGCGGGAGTATGTGGGTGGCGACAAATCAATGTCTAGGGGGGTCTACATCCTGTGTCAACATCGCCGAAAATCTCAACCGCCAACTGAGGGAATCCAGGAGTGACGAAGTTCGGCCCGTTGACAGCGCTGCATTCAGCATCGCCATGAACGGCTCTGAAGCGCGACTCTACATTTCGTGGAAGCACGACGAGCTGAACTACTGCATGGCAAACGTCAGGAGTTTTTTGCTTCAAGACCCCGAGCACTACATCCAGTTCCGCAAGTGTGTCCTCAACATCATCGACTGGGGGGAAGACAGGCGATTGAACGAAATTCGGGACTCCCTGGACAGCCTTCTGGAAGAGAGCAGGAAGAGGGCTTCTGAGGAGGCGAAGTCACGCCTGCCGCCTTCTGGTAGTTCTGCGACCGGCAAGGGCAAAAAGCACAAACCCTCATCGTCTCGCAAAAACAGCAGCAGATCCAACAGCGTGCAAGACAAGCAGTGAAGCAGGTGAGTCGTCCTGGGAATGGGACGGGACGGCCTCACAAGA
Organism: Cercophora sp. LCS_1; assembly: GCA_036250225.1. Classification (NCBI taxonomy): domain Eukaryota; kingdom Fungi; phylum Ascomycota; class Sordariomycetes; order Sordariales; family Lasiosphaeriaceae; genus Cercophora; species Cercophora sp. LCS_1. Next base: position 35,263 of record JAPZLL010000080.1, read on the forward strand.
CGTCCAGGATGGGTTAGCTTCCAAGAGCTTCGTTGACGTCGACGATCCCCCGTCTCAGGACGTCGATGGAGAATCCGCTTTCCCTGGGTACCGCTGCCCAGGACACGACCAGCAAAACCGAAGCCGGGCATTCCTCCCCTTCGACTCCGCCGCAGAGCCGCAGGGGAGCTTCACGACGGGCTTCAGTTCCAGTTTCAGTTCGAGCCTAGATGTCTATGCGAGTCGTGCAGCTGTGACTTCATTCGCGCAAACATTTACAGCCACAGCACAAGCTGAGGAGCAAGAGGCGGCACTGGTAAACGACCCCGAGACCTGGAGTGGTATACACAGCAAGTGGTATCCTCTGAACGAAGATGGGCCTTGAAGTGGTATAAAAAATTCGCATTGGGGAGTCAGAGAACTAGGAGCAGGGAGCTAGGGTTGAGCGGGGGAATCCGGTATCCGGGAGCTAGGTTGAGCTGGCAGATAGCCGGCACCCTGGCCCCGCGAAGCCGGTACGCCATTAGGGACGAGGCTGCACGTGGAGTAAAACCCAACGGGGCAAGACTCAGGTGTATTTACCGCAGGACACATTGTGTTGAACCAGTAAGTCGGGCTCTCTGCCACATCATGGCCGCCGGCACTACGGCCGTCGGCGGCTAATCTCTCCCCAGTGTTCCCCCATGCATCGCCAGGTGGACGCGGCTGAGCCAAAACCCTTTGAGGGCCAGGATCACGGCCGTAGATGTTGCGAGGTAACTCTGGAATCACTAAACCCCGCACTTCCTTGTTCCAGAGCCAAGAACGGGGGTCAGGGGGCTGGACACCGTGGTTATTTGGCAGATGCACATTGTGGAAGTCGTCGCTAGGGCATCTATTGGTAAGGTTAACGTTACGACTAATAGTACTCCTTGCAAAACTTCACAGCATCATCCATAAACTCCATGGTAATTACCTCATCTCCCGGGTCCAAGTTCACCGTAGTTACCTCAACTTCAAATATCCATTGTCCCCCCACCGATTTTATCTGGAGGATACTCTTCACACCTATCCCCCTGCCACATGCATCGAGTTCCAGGGAACCAGGCTCAATTACTCGTGTTCCCGGCTCAGCATGAAAAATTCTCATTCAGCAGTGGTGGGCCACTCGAGGAACGATTGGACGCGGTAGCAGGCGGTCTTCCTCTCGCTGCGGTTGGTACTCCTGTCTTCTCCGAAACGTCTAATAGAAGTTCCGGAGTTGAAAGTCTCTGTCTACCGTGTCACAGCCCAGACTGAGAGTGCTGGTAGGGCATGGCTCGCTGTCGGTATTGCACAAGGACTACGCCGCGTGTCCCGCGTTGAACCTATATGAGGCCCGAACACACCTGATTGAGCATCAACCAAGCCTTATTTTATCATCCCGACACTTTCGCATCCAACCGAACAGCGGAACTCGGTGGTACTCGTCGCGATCTACTCGGAGTCAGGCCCTTCCTCCTTGTGATGATGGCCGCAAATTGCGTCGGAAGGGTTATCTTTGCGGCGATAATTACTCCCCAGTAGAGACAAAAATGCGCAAACGTTGAGAGGAACTGTCCACTCCAGAGAACCATGTCGACAGCATTAGATCCCGGCTTCTTGTGTCACGACAGGGTTCTCTAGAGTGGGCGGGCTCGACACCAGCAAATACGTTGAAAACTTGGGTTTGTTATGCTTTGGAAAGTTGTCAAAAACTTGCGTGATAGTTTTCTTTGCGCAGTTAGTGAACGCTTTCGAAATTACCTAGGCCGCCATCCGCCAGCTTTTCCCAGTCCAGGTACCTATTCTTACATAACCAAATTTCTTTCCTTTCCTCTCCTGCCCAAAACACCATCGGGTATGAAAAGTTCCCTCTGAACTCACGGCCAGGCAAACCTGAGATCATCAACCATTGTGGGATTTCTTTCCGCCACTGACCATCCCACCCCCCAGCCTCTCACGGCCGGCAGACCCTGCCCATTCCAAAAACCAGGGTCTTAGCTTGCTGATACATATGTTGCTAAAGCACAACATCCTCGCCGAAACTGGACGGCAAGAGTACATCCGCAAACTCCGCCTTTGGCCTTTTCCTCCTAGTTTGACAGACTTCAGTCTGCCTCCACCATCTCGCCAGCTATTCGCTACCTGCACACGCTCGTTAGTGTGTGCCTATTCCTCTTCTCTTTCGATCTTGGCTCCGAGCTACGCTCATCGCGCCACATTTCATGCGCCATGCCCAGAAGCGGCGGAAACTCGATCCCTAAGGCGTGGTTGAAGCACGCGATGCGTCCAAATGTTCATCTCTGAGCTCATCATGCCATGTTTGCAGAAGAATACGTCGTGGCGGTCAACTACAACGGCCTCGGACCTCTTTCGAGCGTAGCGAAGAAAGAGTGTGGGGCCGCTTTGCCGAAGGGGGTTGGTTACCTTAGTGGGCCAGAATTCCTAATCCATTACAGCGAATTTTACGAAAGAGGTTCTGCCACTGAGGCAAGGCCTGGCTGGGGAGAACAAGCATCGAGAGTTGAAGGATCGGGCCAAGCGGTCGAATACGATTAACATCGAGAAGCAGGAGCCAGACATGGTCAACATGAGTGTTGCCATCCAATTCATTCTGCGCAATGGCTTCCCAGAGGATGACGAGTTGACGAGTTGACAGCACAAGTGAAGCGCACTTACAACAGCTCCCCAACTCTGTTTGAGCCTACCTTGACCCATGCGGATCGTCGCGATTTGGGAGCTTGTATCGAAGACGAGGAGATGGGGTTCGGGGAGGGTACCTATACAGTATCAAGACCAGCGTTGGCGGCCAAAACTTCCGGATCAACATCTTGTCTTGACCTTCCAACCCGGTAGCAGTGGTGACGCGGACAGCGTCCACTGACGAGCGACTGTTATCGGTCAAATCGGCAGCACCGGCTGCATCGCCGTTTGGGGTCACCGGCGAGTGCCAAGATGCCGCGGCGGGACTGGTAGGAGGTGGTTGAGTCCCCTGTTTTAGTTAGTCTGGGGGTGATGGAGAATGTTTTCTAGATCCACCTTCTAGGTCGGTATCGCGGAGCTATCCCCGGTTGAAACACCCGTTGTGGACGACGATGCAGCGGGTATGTAAATGACGTGTCGTTGTGGAGGAGTTCAATGAGGTTGTGGGTGGACAAATGACAGCCACGGCGTGTCTTCGTCGGTCTCTCCAATGGGAGTGTCGACCCTGCTTATGTTTTTCTCCTGAACACTGTTCCCACCAAGTGGATGAGGATCTTATCGCGGCTGGCAATCCCGATGCTGGTGAATCGATTCTTCCGTCCCGTCAACGACAACAATGCCAACTCATCAGAGGCCGATTGGTCGGGGCTCTTGAGGTGTTGACGCATCGTCTCGTTGCGTCGACCTCATCCTGTACCCGCTTGTACCATTTCGGGTGAGCAAGAAGATAGTTGACAATCTCCAAAATGGCAGAACAACAATCCAGGATATACAAGTCATCCTCGGCGTATTGATAACCTTCATTCCTAATATCTTCAATTCGGTGGGCCTGTGTCACCGGGCGCGCAGCTGTTTGGTTGGAGCATTAACATGCCTACCTGTTTGCCCAAGTGCGTTGTCCCGCCAGATGTATCCGCCCCTCCCTTTGGCGAGGGGAGTAGAAGGGCCCCATAAACTCACAAAACACTAGAGGTGGTGAGTCAAGAGGAGAATTTGTTGAGAAGATGTAGATGTTATACTAAAATCATGAAGCAAACCCCGTTCTCTGTTCGGCTGTGCTGCCCTTAGTTCCTGTATTCCAGTGGTGCTAGACCAGACCGGATCAAATTCTTGGTTCCGAATAGAAAGTGAGGAAGTCGACGATCCTCCTTGAATTTTTACTGCCGAGATGATTTCCGCTGACCAAAGGCCCAATTTGGCCCCACGATGATCTTCCTATCCGTCAGACTGAAACCCACGTCCAATGTGCTGGTAAGCAATTCTGATTCAAGGCCTGCCGGAGGGATGGAGCAAATGTTTACGGGGTTAAGGGAGCGCAGAAGGGAATGGGATTGGGGAATTTGCTGGGGCTGTTGCCCGAGACAGGAGATACGCCGCAGTCTTGTGGTGGGAGATGCCGGATGAAGGAAAAAAAGGATGAACAGCCGGAGTGCAAAGGAGATTTTGTTGGACAGGGCGGCTGGGTTGATTGCATTTTTTGGGTAAGTGAGAGGTGGTTCTCTTGTAGTTGATGTCGACTAGCATTGTTGGTAGGTAGTTGATTGTAGGAATATGTCGCATGGTAGCTGCCTAGTCATAGAATGTGGGATCACCGTGTTGGATGCATGACAATGAACGACTTTCCAAAACTCGGCGGACCTGAAAGGAATAGTACAGATCCCGTGAATGCTCGGCGTCTGTCGCCCAGGACATGCACTGCTCGCAAGGTTTCGGCCTCTCACCGGTTTCTGGGATGGACCTCCGGACCCGGTCCTCATGTATGGCCCTTGAACCCTCGTTTGTATGCTCGGGAATCCCCAGGCAACTCCTAATATGTATTAACTATTGCTGTCTTGAGGTATTCTGCGTCCACATCCCCTGGCCATGGTATCTTCAACGACTAATATAAGAGAGAGTGACGCCCGAATCGCTCAGCCTTAAGCACGACTTCACCTAAGTGGGCAGTCGATATCAGTCCAGGCTGGCTCCAAACAAGGCCAGAAGGCCTGCAGATTGACTTCATCATGGTTTTAGCGGCGGAAACGTACTCCCTAATACCTTTTGAATAGGGATACTCTCGCGCCTGCAGCCACTGCGAGACCATACACGTCGTGGCACAGCGGATTGGCTACGTCTCCATGGTTCATAATGTCGATGTAAAGGACTGGATGGCTCTGGAGCCGAAGCTACAAAGAGAGATTTGTCGTGCTTGGGTAATTGGATACGTGGCAGTCAGGGTAATATCCCTAGAGAATAAAATCGCGGTGTCTCGTTGTTGGTAGTTTAGGATTGCACCGGACTGTATATAGGTACCTTAGTAAAGGTCTGATCTTCTCACCTTCAGGCCAAGGCGGCTTCCTACAGCCGAGTTTCTCCCGTGCGGATTGACCAGCACCCGCGAGAAGTGGTCCCCGAGATTCGCGACGGGTTCTTTGGTGGCCTCAACCTCATCCTTACCAGGGACACTACTGTGTAAAAGCATCCTTGGAAATAAGTCATATCATTTTCAGTCGTGCAGCTTATGATTGGATACCTATGGAGCACTACCCTTTTGCCACGTGCGACCCGGCTGTCCCGGCTATATCACACCTTTCCGTCCAGAACGAGATAAGATCATGATATCCCGGTTTTTGGCGAACCAGATATTTATTTTGCCGTGCCGGTACCAAAAAAGCAGTTATTCGTTCCAGCCCAAGCCGTATCTGATCAATTTTAGCGGCTCCTGATACACTTTACCCCCCGCCAACCAGAGCACGTTGCACTTCGCCGTCACGACCAAACAGGTGATGGTTGTGGGTCGACGTAAGCGCGCTTCACCGGCGAGGACCGATAGCGGCGACGAGGCGGTATGTGGTGAGTCCATCCAGCCTCTGCAGGTGATAGGGGCAAACGCCTACGGCAGCCATCGCCGTGTTTCCATATACATCCTTAAAAGACACGCTACAGTCACTCATCCTATCCCAGGGGGGAGTTTTAAAAATAGTCAGAAGATGAGGGGCCAAACCAGCGCGTTGTGTTTAGGTATAAGTAGGCGGCTCATCGTTTCTGGTTTCCACTAGAATCGCCCAGCATCCTACTGCCCCACCGAGAACAACATCAAGCATTGAACAAAAAAATATCTTACACTCAACATGCTTTGCCTTCTTGGCATTATGGCTGCAACGGCGGCCACCATCATAGGCGTAAATGCCTTCACACAGCCCTGCCACTATCCCTACGACCAGTGCGGCTGGGTTCTCGCCGGTAGGGACTATGGTAGGTAGATACCCTGCAGCTGCCTACTTATGGATGGGGCTTTCCTGACTGACATTCCTTGATAGGATACAGCTTCGATGAGCTCCAAGCTGCTGCGAACAGTGACGACGGTAGCTACATCTACGATGCGCTCTACTCGTGCGACTCTGAAACCGGCGAACTTAAGTATATCACGTGGTGTGGTATCGCTGCATGCGGTACTGGCACTGTCCCTAACGACAACTGCGTCGATCTGAATGATCTGGAGGATCCAGAAGGCCTGGAAGTGTGATTATGCCGCGGTCCTATTCGTGGTTAAGGAATAATATTTTTGTATAGTGCTCTCTCTGCTATTTGCAAGGGCCGTGATTTCTCTGAAGGGTAGTCGGTAGTATTCTGAGTCTAAGTAGTACTTTGACTTAAAGTAATGGAACTATACTACGCAATCATCTCTCGAAGCCCAGCAAATTGCTTAACCCCCCTATATTGATGTGTCAACTGATTTATCCAATAAGAAAGTCCAGCTCGTAGGGATACGTTTCGAACAACCGGAAGCCCTCTTCCCTGAATGTATCGGGCTCAATATGCACATTGAGAACGTTCGGCTTCTCAGTTGCGTTGAAAACCAGACTGGACGGTTTTTCTACGCTGTACTTTGGCCACGTCGGAAATCCCGGGGCTGTCAAATCTTCAGCGAGGGATACCCGAGGCAACAGAGATCATTCACACACCTTTGACGGCATTCGGATCCCCCGAGTGGACAAATGAGATAAATCTGGTTACGATCCCGTGTGACAAGGCCCGGTGCGAACTCGAGTTGGCGACCATGGGGTTGTCTTCGAACCAAGTATGTTCTCGCCCATATCCAAGAAAGTAAGAGTATTCAGTCGAATGGCCGGCAAACCCTGGTTTGAACCTGCCATTTTGGACTTCTTTCCCTAATGGCCAGGTATCAAATCTGCAACAGCGAGTCAGCGGGGTGCATTATCGAGGCCAAAAGGAAACAAAAAAACAGAAATAAAAACACATGGTACCTGTAGGAATAGGCTGTCATCCCCCGCTCCGCCGCTATCCTTGCCAGAGTCCTACGACCACCTAGAAATGCCCAGTCCCCCATAATGGCGACTGTTCTTCTCGACTGCGTGCTACACCGCATGCCGACGCTCCGCAGCCCCTGGCACAGCCAGTCGGTTTCCTCAAAGGGTAACGAAAACGGCGGTCCGCCCGCCTCGACCGGATACGCATCTAACAATTTCCTCAGCGTCTCGTTCGTGGCCAGCGGGAGCGACCGCCGCAGAACACTCCTCAAATCATCCTCGGTATTCACATCCGGAATCAACCCCAAGAACGCCAACCCCTCATCGCTATTCGCCCCAGTCAATATTTCCAGCTTCTTTGGGAACTCCCCCCGCATCAACTGCAACGACGGCACCTCCCGCAAAAAGTCCCCATCCACCGCGCTCCAAAACGTGGCTAAGGCACTCGCGTTTCTCGCCGCCTCCAGCAACAGACCCGCATCCACGCTTCGCAAACAAGCCAGCAGACCCTTCCCCTCACACCCAGTCACCCTTGCAATCGTGTCCATCACTTTCATCCGATCCCCCCTGGTCACATTCCCCGTATTCGCAATCCCCAACACCCCACTATACGCCAGCACGCGATGAAACAACCCTTCATCCCGACCTCCATACGCCAACAGCTGGCCGACGACCGAATACCCACCCGCACTCTGCCCCCAAAGCGTCACCCTGTCCCTATCCCCCCCAAACGCCTCAATATTCTCCTGCACCCACCTTAGCGCCACCCTCTGGTCCTTCAGCCCCAGATTCGCCACCCCTTCCCTCAGCACCTCTTCACCCATCGGAAACCCAAAGACCCCCAGCCGATAGTTCAACGTAACCGCCAGAATCGGCGTCCCCATCTCCACGCTCTTCCGCACCACATACGAGAAATTCGAGTTCAGATCCGCACCAAACCCATTGGTGAAGCCCCCGCCGTACAGCCAAACCAGCACAGGCAACTTGCCCTGTTTCTCGACATCATGGCCCGCGGGACGCACAACGTTAAGGTTGAGGCATTCCTCGGCGACGCCAGAGATATTCGTTTGCGCGATGCGCTCGGGCGTGAGGGCCGACGACTGGTGGCAAACGGGGCCGTACCACTCGGCGGAGCGGACGGAAGACCAGGACTCGTTGTAGGGCGTGGGATTGGCGAGGCGCGGGGCGTGCGCAAAGGGAATGCCGAGGAAGAAGTCTTGGTTGAAGGAGGGGACGTAACGCCCGAGGTAGGTGCCGTTTAGGGTCTTGACTAGGGGGGCGGTTACGGTGGTGGTGGTTGTTGTTGTTGTTGTAGCGACAGCGGTGGAGAGGAATATCAAGGAGGAGGGGGGGAGTTTCATTGCGATGGATGGCTTTGATGAGATGTGTGAGGATGTTGGATTGGTTGTCCGTCAATGCCAGCGGTACTGAGAAGGGATGCAGGATAAAATACCCCCTTGAGAGAGGGCTTGTCAGTATGGTTCATGTCGCCGGCTGGTTAAAAAATTGAAGGAGGGGTGCGGAATCTAATTAGTCCCCGTGCAACGCTGGTGCTAACAGCCCGCACTTACGGGATTGGACAGGTCGGACTGCGGGACGGGTAAATCTCGACCGGAAGGGAACGGATCGTTGCTACGGACATAGCCCGGGTAAGACGGCGAGACTCCAAGCAATGGATCTTTATCGGTCGCAGCCTCTACGACGTGATCAACGCCGTTACCCACGCTCACCACGCCAAATACCTTCTTGGCGGACGCGCCGCGCATTCCTCGAAGTCGACACGCCGCATAGAACGAGGATTGAGAAGGACGTGGAGCGGCGTTTGGGAGTGGAAGGTGGATGTGCGCGGCGAAGCTTCCTGGCTTTTACGAAGATGTTGAGTGTTTGGGCCATCGAGGGCGTTGGACATGGAGGCAGTGGATAGGAGAAAGCCTCGGGTGAAGAAGTGTGCGATTTTTGAAGTCCACCACTGTCTCATTGTAGCCATAGGACTCATAAAACATGACCTTATCGCGTTGCGCGCGCGTAAGCCGTGGCATCCTGTGACACCTGTCACGGTCCTACTGGCTGGTCACAGGCGCTCCGGCAGTGAGTCAGGTAAGCTAACGTAATATTACGGCCTGCTCCGGGTACACCGAGGTGACCACGGTAAAGACAGATCGTAAGAGCGGACAGGGTCCAACGCTCTAAGTAGGGTGGGTGCAAGGTGACTGAGTGAAGGCTAGGACAACTCTCGAAGGGGGATACACTGTCAAGCAGATTGTAGACTCCAAAGTCCTGGACGATGGGTCTCACTGAGCGGTGCCCAAGAACAATGTACTGCTAGCGTGAGGATCCAAGAGTCCTCACACAGTCGTGGGCACAACTATCGAACCTATATACCTGTGCTATCTCCCCGGGACCCGGGCTCCACCCGGCCCAAAGATCACCGGGCCCATCCTGATTGGTCCCTGCGGGGCTTAGTGGGTCGTTGCACCCCGGGCCCAATGATTGGTGCTCCGTAGTTGGCCCGTGCTCCCTCCTTGAGGTCATGACCTGGGTCGTGACAAAAACCATCTCCTTCGATCCACCAATGTACTCCAGACGGCCTCATCTACCTCTATAGTCTTACCCGACAACTTTTTCTGTCCGAGTTCGTATTAGTCGCAAATCCTGAGCTAGGGGTGAGCCGTACTGAGGCCCGCCTGAGCCGAAATTTGCCCCGGCTATACTTGCCGTGACCAAAAATGGGGCGGTGCGTTGCAAGGAAACCTATGCCCAATTTTGGGACCCCGTGCCCCTGCACGTAACGGTGGCTTTCCCTCGCCACACAACTACCGTTTTTTCTTTCCCACCCGAGAAATCACCGTTACAATTACGGGTTAATTAGAACTTCGAACTGTTGCGCTCTGTCGAACTATCTAGTGCAGGCACTGCGTTACAAAGGCAAAGCGAACCAGGAAGAGAGCTATCAAGTAACTGTGACTTTGTGAGACAATAAAGAAGAGGGCTGGAGAAAGAGCGCTGTGTCGACCGTTGGGGACTTACGCAGCTGAGGTGGTAGTGTTCCAGGCATATCTGGCTTGCAAACAGCACCTTTGTCAAGGGCCGTGGTGTCTCCTGGCCTTGGATCCAGACGTAAATGCCGTTAGGGGTGAAGCTCGGAGCGGCCTTATTCTGCTGACGCGTTCTATCCGGATACAGCCTAGACGCGAGGATTAGCAGTAGCTTACGTAGACCCAGACACTGGGCTGGTCTGGTGTACGAAACTTCACAGCTCCTCCGCCTTCTAAAAATGGAAATTTCACCATGCAGAGACAATGCCTCCTTAGAACACGCCGACTCTATGATACGTTATCCATGTGGCTAGGTCATAAGCGCTGTAGAAACGAGCCCCATTGGTTGGTACGTCTGCATCAGGATTTTCCTGCTAGACCATCAGCCTGATAGGTAGATATGTGTCATAACGGGAATAGGAATCATTTCCAGTCGAGACACGTATTAGCTCTTTAGATACACCCAAAGGATTCAGAATACTTTTCCTACTGCACAGACAACCTTGCAGGATTCCGGGTCTTAGAACACCCCCTACATGAGCCAAGTCTGGTGACTCACTTTTGGAACTATTGGTATTTCTCATAAGCTGCAGTACTCTATGACTGGTTTGGTTCGGGGTCTGCCTGCGAGAGAGCGCTATATATGCAATGGAGATTACACCCCCAAGGTGGCTTAGTTGTGGTGAAATAGCATCAGTATCTCCAAATGCTTACTTCAATTTAGTCGAGGCACCAAACCGGACGACGCGGCAGTGTAGCCTAGGCTCGCACCTGGGGCAGGACACCTCAGGGCTATACGGAGACATGAAAATTCTTACGGAGAAATTTCGCGCAAAGCACTCGACAATCGGCTATTCGCCCTCATCTAGCAAGTGAGTCACCCGCCAGTATTATGCTATGAGGTGTGTAGGTGTTTAGGTTACCAATTGAGGAATCTAAGTGAGGATACGAAGAAGGTTCCCACCCAGCAGATGGACTCCCCCTTTTCACAAATAGAAGAGGAATTGCAGGGTATTTCTGTGATCGCTGGTTGAAAGAGGGGGAGGGGGCCAGTATTCTGGACCCCAATCTAGACGTAACGTATCTTATAAGCGAACAAGCCATATAAGCGAACAAGCCACTTTTTGACGCGACACCCCACCTTTGTACAAAACATCAAATTCCTCCACAACCAGCGATGGCAACACCTTCGTACGAGGCCAGGATGAACCTGGCCATCGGAGCTCTTCAAAGAGATCCAAAGCTCAGTATCCGAGCTGCAGCAAAGATCTACAGTGTTAACAAGGATACTCTTTGATGCCGACGCGCTGGCCGGCCTTCACAACGCAATATACCAGCCAATTCGCGCAAGCTTACGGATTTAGAAGAGCATACGATTGTTCAGTACATAGTTGAACTATATACACGCACATTTTATTCCGGACTTCCTTATGTGGAAGATATGGCTAATCGACTGCTATGCGAGCGCGATGTGCCCCCTGTCGGCAAGCTTTGGGCTCACAACTTCGTCAAACGCCAACCAGAACTCCAGACGCGTCTTTCGCGTAAATACAACTACCAGAGAGCCAAATGCGAAGATCCAAAGGTTATTAGCAAGTGGTTTAAACTTGTGAATAACACTAAAGCCAAATACGGGATCCTTAATAAAGATATATATAACTTTAATAAGACTGGGTTTATAATAGGCATGATTACTACTAGTATGGTTGTTACCACTTCTGATAGCCGTGGTAGGGTTAAAAAGGCCCAACCTGGTAATTGTGAATGGGCTACAGTTATCCAAGCGGTAAATGCTTAAGGCTGGGCTATTCCACCTTTTATTCTTCTAGCTAGCAAATATCACTTTGCTAGTATATATCGAGAATGCGGCCTTCTAACCGATTGGTATATTGAAATAACCGATAACGGCTGGACTATAAATGAGAAAGGCCTAGACTTTATTCAGCATTTCAATCTTTATTTAGCATCTCGTATAAAAGGCATTTACCGGCTTTTAATCCTTAACGGCCACGAAAGCCACTATTCCGATAAATTCGAAGCCTATTGCCAGGACCATAATATTATTACGCTTTATATGCCTCCGCATTCCTTACATCTAGTCCAGCTATTAGATGTTAGTTGTTTTGCGCCTTTAAAAAAGGCTTACGGCAAGCAAATCGAGGAATACATGCGCATGTATATTACATATATTACCAAGTTGGAATTCCTTTATGCGTTTAAGGAGGCCTTTTTCGAATCCTTTACCGATAAAAACATCTAAGGAGCTTTTGCCGGGGCTGGCCTTATGCTGTACGATCCAGATAGGGTGATTTCTAATCTAGATGTACGGCTTTGAACTCTAACTCTATCAGCAGAGCTAGACATAGCACTACCTTGGATATCTTAAACCCCGCAAAACCCTCGAGAAGCCACCTTACAAACAAACCTTATTAAAGGCCGGATATCCAACCATTAAAACAGCTCTCCAACATTTATGTTGGCTGCTGTAGATCAATTGGCCAAAGGTACGATAGCTGTGATGCATCAGGTGGCTATTTTACGTACAGAGATCTCAGCGCTACAAAAGGCGAATAAGGGGCTTAGTAAGCGACGGAGGGCTAAAAAAACACGTATACGGCTTGGAGGGTCTCTTACTGTACAGGAGGGGAATGATTTACTGGACCAGAAGGACGTGGATGAGCAGTTACTTCAGGAAACAAGGTCAAATCGCCGTAGTGCAAGGGGGTCTCGGACGAAGATTCGATGCTGTGGTCTGTGCGGCAAGCCTGGCCATAATGCACGCACCTGTCAGAAGGATGGAAAATCGTCTAATTCATCGAATTCTGGTTCAATTATTGTTATTTCTTAGTTTTGTGGTTGGATAATTGTAGATTGTAGTGACAGGGCGGTGAAAAGTGGCTTATTCGCTTATATGGCTTGTTCGCTTATAAGATACGCTATGGTATTGGAGAATATCAGCCCTAATCATTAGCCTGTCTATTAGACGGACCCCGTGCCTGCCCCTTAAATTGACTTGATTATTGTACCTTGCTCTGGCTAAATCACAGCGCACGCTCAGGAGTTCAAAGCCTTGCCTTGGCCTTGTAGTGCCTCGCCCATTGGGACCCATTGCGAATATTGATCACTAAGTACAAATATGGAAGTCTGCGCAACACAGGTCGTTAGGGTAGTACTGCTTCCCTGCATACTTCTGTTACGGCCTGCTCCAGGTACACCGAGGTGAGCCTGGTAAAGACAGATCGTAAGAGCGGACAGGGTCCAATGCTCTAGGTAGGGTGGGTGCAAGGT
>JAPZLL010000081.1:0-39316 GCA_036250225.1 Cercophora sp. LCS_1
CGCACAAGTCTTCCGCTGCGTATTACAGTGGGTAAACCCACTGTAAGCTGCCTGGTTACGTACTACGAACCCTGTGGGCAGCACCCTGTTTTAACAGTTTTTTATAATTTTATCTTTAAATCCAATAGAATTAAAAGCGCCAATTATATTCCAGTTTTTTATTATTTTTAAGTTTATAGCTATAAAGCCTATTCTATATTATTTTTTGTTTAGAATTAAAAGAAGAGGAAGTAGAAATTGTTGCCCCACAACTGGGTTGGATATTTGATTAAATATTAATTAATAAACAATTGGTGGATCTGGAACCCCGTTAATAATAATAATATTATTATAAAAGACGCTAAGTTCAATAAAAAAGAAATATTTAATGGAAATAAACTAATACTAAGAAATGATTTTTTTAAGATTTCCTCTAATTAATATAAGGCCTTTTTCTACAATCTTAAGGCTAATTAATAATAGTATTGCAACCCTACTGGGGAGAGAGATTTCCTCAGTTAAGAACAAAATAAAAATATTAAGGACCCTAAAGGTTTAAGGAGAAAAAATAGTAAAGAAGAATAAAAAAGAGAGGTTGAGGATTAAAATTTAGGTGAGAATCTATTGCTCTAAAAGGAATAATAATAAAACCCAGTCTAAATTACGGAGTCTGATTAACTCTATAATAAAGGCCAAAAAGAGGATCTCCCCCCCAAAATTATTTTTGGAATATCTCTTTTAACTATACTCCAGGTTGCTATTTTCTAAAGGTTGGTAAATTTACCCTATAGGGACTGCCCTAAATGCCCTTAAATAGTAGTAGTTAATAAAGAGGTTGCTCCTTATTAATTGAGTTCATTAGAGGAAAATACTATAATTGGATATTCCTTTAATGTGTGGAATTATATATTTTTGGTAGGCTTTAAAGTAGGTTTTTTTGTGGAATTTAAGAATCAAATTATTATAAGAGAATAAGTATATTAAAGACTTTATAGCTCGTAGTGGAATAAAGATTCCTTTTCCTACAATTTAATAATAAAGGGGAGGAGGATACCAAACCCCTCGCTAGAGTTTAATTTTACTGAGCGGAAGAGATTTTATTGGAGTTACCTCTTTAAAATATTAAAGAATTATTGCGATTTCCATATCTATATATTTAGATTACGATTTACTATAGTTCAGAAGTTGCATTTCCAAAGTTGTGGAGAAATGGGGTCTTGGATTGTAATAAAAAAGGAGAGGGCCAAAGACTACTAAATTTTAGATTGTATATGGGTATTTATTTATAAATTTAATAAATATGGATATTTTCAAAAGGTAAAGGTAAAATTGGTAGTTGGAGGAGATTAATAAAATAATTCTATTTTCAAAAATAATTATACTGCCACCCTTACTAATTAATCTTTCTATTCATTTATTGCCATTATAATAAAATTCAACTTTAAACTTATTTAATATAATATTGTTAATGCCTTTATATATATACTGTTCTATTATAATATATTTATGCGAATGCCTTACAGTTTCCGAGAGGAAGGAAAGATCCTCCTTTATAAAAAAGCTCTATATAACCTTAGAGAATCTCCTCTAATCTGGTAATGTTACTTTTCTATGATATTTAAATAATAGGGATTTATACTAATTTTATATAAACCCTGCGCCTTTATTAAAAGAAATGTAATAATATTCTTCTACATTAACAATATCGTTATTGCCTATAGAAAGTAATAAGAGGGTATAGTTAATAATAACGTCCAATAACTATAGAAGACCTATATACTTTAAAGTAGTAAGGATCTTTAATGGTTTTTTGGCCTAGAGGTTATTTACAACCGCCCCAACAAATAGATCTACCTCTCTTAATCCAATTATATTAGTAAATTCAAGAAATTTCTTAATGAAGATCCGCAACGGTACTATTAAGGGCCAGATGGCCATTTAGTACTACGGCTAATTCGCTTGTTCAAAATATTAATGGGAGGAACGGAATTAAAGCCTTTTAAAGGAGAAGCAATACCGGATATAACTATACACTTCTAGAAAAAGACTGGTTTACTCCTCTATATAACCATTATTATTAGACCTAATATTAATTATATTATATCCAAACTAATAAAATTTAACCTTAATCCTTTATTAGAATATTATAATATTACCGACCGAATAATCAAATATTTTTTCAACACTTAATATTATACTTTAAAGTTCGGGGGTAGCAATACCCTTAAAACCTGGAGTAATGCCTCGTTTACCAACAACCCTAACTAAAGTTCTTCCTAAACCTATATTATAAAGCTATTTGGAGGAACAATTAACTAGTACATTAATAAATAAAATATAATTACTACCTCTATTACAAAAGTGGAATTGTTAGTTCTATTTTAGGCTACTAAGGAAGCTATATTTATAACGAAATTACTTACGAAACTTGGAGTGAAATTCGAGGACCCTATAGTCCAACTTTGGTATAATAACCTCATAACAATTAGGCTTATAATAGAGGAAACTACTGTTTTAACCACTAAGTTGAAATATGTGGATATCCACAACCACTAGTTATGAGAACAGACCTTAAATAAAGCTATTTATATATAATACGTGGGTATAAACAATATATTGGCCGATGGTTTAATAAAGCTATTGGGTATTAAAAAATTTTATATATTTAGAAACCAGATTGGTATTGTGGATATTAGGGCCAGAATAGAGGGTAGGAAGATTAAAAGGCTGATCTATAATAACTTGGTCCAAATAGAGAAAGAAATTAAGGATATAGAGGTGGACCTATGTCTAAAAGAATAATTTTAACGTCCTAAATAGCTTTAACTGGTCTGTTGAAATAGCCAAATTGAGGGGGTATGTCAACGGGCGACGGAATAAGCCGTATTTGTAGTTGGGTAAGCCGCTAGAGGCTGGTGGCAGCTATCCAGAAAGAGGGGTAACGGTTGGAAATCCCCACACTGGTGTTTTTAAATACAACCACAATAACTTCAATTAATTGAACAATTGTTTTGGCGACGGCCAACGACTTATTATTATGTATATTGTGTGTTTTCTTGCTATTAAGAGCCAAAGTCGACATAGTGCCTCTCACACAACCCTAACCCCGACACCGTAACAGGGGCAATAACAATATCCCCAACCAAATACCAGACGGAAGACCACCCTCCAATAGTACCACCCTCTGGTGACGACCACCCTCCAGTAACGACCGGGAGAGGTCAAACGGCCCTGCCCCATGCACGTTTAGCGGCGAACCCCCATGCACTGTCTTTGACCTTGGCGATGCCGACTCCGTCGAGGGGGAGGCTCCCTGCATCCATCATCCTCAGGAATTCCCTGACGTACAAGTAAAAAAAAAAAAAGTGCGTGCAAACAATTGAAACGAGTTCAAACTAGCTGTGCTTGGCCGCTTCGCGGCCGCTACACACGCTAGGACGGGGCTGTAAAGATTTAACAGGGGTGGAGGGTGCAATGGGGGGGTTAGGGTTCCGCCTGCAGCCAAGCCCTTCCCCCACTTCCTCTCACCAACCACACCTGCAATTGATCAGCCATACCGTTGCACAATCTTTGAAGCTCCCTCGCACCCCGCGCACGTATTAAAACCACGCTGCAACAATTGCACTGCAATAAGTTTTTGCGCTTCCAACGGTGCCCATTTTATGCGAAACTAACGACACGCGAAGTGTCTGCGCAGGTTATACCTCTGCTGCCCGCAAGTGGTAGTACCAACCGAAGCGAATCCAGCAACCATACCACTGGGCCCAATAGAGGTAGTGGTATTAATAGTGGGGTTAATATTGGTAAGGCGCCCTCCTTTGCAGATTTGGAGGACGAAGCCGAGGTCCATATTAATAATATTAAGGCTAGTATTAATAATAATAAAAAGAACCCCGAGGACCTTAGTGAGCTTAAAGATGAACCTAATGGGGTTACTAATAAATATATTATTTAATTAGATAATAGTAATAATAAATAGAATACTGGCTTAATTAGTTGCTATATTAAGGAGGGGACCGTTTATATGTGGGAGGAGTGTAAGAGATTTATAAAGCTAAGTTTTAAGGGTAAGTTTAATAGTGCGAACTATTATATAATAAAGTATATAAATAGTTAATTATATATATAAAATATATTATAAAATTAATAAACCTATTTATAGGGCAAAGTAAAATGCGAAATTTTTGTTTTCCACAGTATAGATAAATACCCCAACAATTTTATACGCCTAGGCAATTATAAGGCCTTATTTGTCTAGGCCACTAATAAAGTATTAGTTAAACCTTATAACCATTATAGTAATAAAAGTAATATATGTAGGTTTAAGGGGTATATTAACTGCCCTGGGGTTATAAAGGGTATTTGTAGCAACTACATTTATAATAGTAATGGAGGGGCTTATAACGTTTGTATAGAAAAACCCAGAGAGTGGTAAAAGAATAGCCCCGCTAAGAGTAAAGTTATTAAGCCTATAATTGCGCCCACCCCCAATATGAACTATATACTGGCAATCTCGGAGAAGAGGAACTTTAGCAAATACCTTATAGGAGATGAAGAGGAGGATTCTTTTATTAATAACCCCTATATAAATCTTATAAAGAAATTAAAACTATTATTTAGTAGTGTAATAATTAATATAAGGGTTTACTCCAGGTTTATAGTAAATATTACAGTTAGTAAAAAGGTTTTAATAGAACCTGACTTTATATATTTTCCACAGCTCCCTTCCACTCTGATTATAATTAACTGAGAAGATCTAGCCTTACTTTATATTAATTGTGTAAAGGACAATATGGATATTAGGGAAAGTATAGTATATAACCCAGTTTTGGCTATATATTACCTGGACTATATAAAAATAGTTATGCGAAATAGGTAGTTTGCTGTATATATAAATATTGTTTATCCCTTAATTGAGGTAAATAATACGGAATAGGCCCAATCCAAATAGGGTTTATTATACCTATTATAGCTTTTCTTTTTTTAAGATACCCAGTTTTCAAAACTTGTAAAACCCCATAAAATAGTTCAGGTAGTAAAATAGAGCTGTGCGAACTCCTTATATACATATTAACGCTATGAAAGTGAAATAAATGTTATAAAATATATAAATAATAATATTTAAATACAAAATAAAAACTCCTTATAAATAACGTTTACAAACGTTTAATACCTTTCTTCCTTACTTTCTATTAAAATAGATAGGTTCTTTATATCCGTTACCCTTAAAAAACTAATATAAAGCTGGCCGTATAAAAATATCCCCTCCCTTAAATCCAATCTAATATAATGAAGAAATTGGCCCTATAACTTATTAATAGTAATTATAAATTAAAGCCAAATGGGGAATTGAGTTTATATAATGCGAGCAGTATAATAGTCCTCGTTAGAGTCCAATCTTATCTGGGGAATAAAGTAAACCTAACCCGCAAACTCCCCTATAAGGATATAATAGTAGAGGAGGCTCCTCGTCATTTATATAATAATTATGCAAGTCCCATTATAAAGGCCTTTTAGGGGGGTTAAATTATATATTAATATAACTAAATACCCAATTTTAATATGTAGAATTAGAGGGGAGAAGTCTATAGTTATAATTAATAATAGAAATTCTGGGGAAAATTGTGGAGGATTTGTATTTTGATTTTGTAAGAGGTTCTCTATTGTGTTTATTAACCTATATATATAAGCCTCCCTAGGCATACGATTTAGAATTGTACTATTAATCTCTTTAATAGTGGAGTTGTAAGGGGAAAGAATGGCACAGTCTACAAAAACCATATAGTCGTTAGAGTTCCTTGCAGCCCTTATACTGGCCTGGATTAACATTTCATTGGAATAGATACATTTTGAGAATTTAGATATATTATAACCTCAATATATATAAGGTATTAATATAACCCACAAATGAAAGTTTATATTATAAAATATATTGTGTAAAAAGTTATTAAAAGCCACATTCTCGGGGGAAGCATTATAAAACCTTATATTTTCCATAAAGAATAAATATTCCAGATATTGCTATATAGGTGAGGAATAAATTAATATTCTTATAGTCTATAACCTATTGCCCTTGGGAATTACTGGGGGTATTTATGCGAAATCCTCTCTTAATATAATTGTAATGTTATTAAAGGGAAAACTATTATTATATAGGTCCTTTAGTATATAATCCAGAACTTCAAAATTATAATACCTTTATATGAGGACCTTATTCTATATAATTAGTCTAGTTTACAAAAGGAGCTCTACGAGTTTGGTTTACTTTAATATAGTATAAGTCGAAGAAATGTTACTATTAATGAGAAGCTTAAATTAGTAGTATAAGGTTATATTACCCAGTAAAAATATCATAGCTATATTAGAAGATATAATATAGAGGACAACCTCACTTTGCAAATAGTAGAGGCTTATAAGGGCTTTATAAAAAAAGTTTTTTCCCATCCCCCTGGGGCCTTATATAAAAAAATGTACATTTTATAAATTCTATATAATGCAGCTGGTAATCCTATTAAATATAACCCTTTGACCAGTATTAAACTATACCTAATATTTGAAAGTGGTATATAATTGCTCCTTGTAATTATAATCCAGTTTGTAAAAAATATCCAAATTAATATATACATTAGCCTCCCAATTGTAGTAGAAAGGAAATAGGTTATATTCCTATAAATTTAAGCCCATTAATATTAATATATTTAAAATTAAAAATAAACCATAGTTAATGTGGGCGTTAACCATATTTTATAGTATTTAAATGCGCTTGCGAGCCATTTTGCAAGTCAGATCGTTGTATATATTGGGTGTGAACTTCTCCTATAGGGCCCTTGGATCCAAAACCTCCCTCATTTATAGATAAAAAATAAAAAGAGAACAAAGTGCTCTTCCTATTTATATAAGTTTAGCTTCCTTAAAGGTATATTCCCACTATAAATTTTTTTCCAATAGGCCCAACACTTTACAAACCCCCTAAAATATATTGTATATAATGCCTTCCACGGTTTACAGGTCCTTAAACAACTGGGGCCCAGAAATAATAGAGAGGAGAAGCTGGAGGTAAAACCTTTCCCCAGCCCTTAGTAAAACGTATATTAACCTTTTAACTATAGGGCTCTTTTAGCAAGACTTTTAGGTCTATAAGAGGCTATACTAGATAAAATAAATAGGGTAGTTAATATATAAAAATTATTACACTTTGGTATATTGGGCATTATAATTAAAACATGTAGTTAATATAATATGTATACTTTTTTCTGCAATGTAAATTAGCTACTCATTATTAATAATGTTTAGAAATATAACCATGTAGTAACTTAATAGGTATACTATTAGAAGCTGTACTATAGAAAACTCCTTATATATATAATATTTGAACAAACGGATAATAGCCTCTATAGGCCCAATATAACGATATATAAGGTATTCCTCAATCTCATCCCACACTATAGCCCCATCTACACTGGCTATATTAGTTTTTCTCTACTTTTGCATACTTGCTAAAGCAACTATGGCCTGGTTAGTTCCCTTATAAATGTATTTATAAATGTATTTAATAGCCTTTATAGACCTATAAACCTCAATATTAAAATAGTATTAATACTTTTGTAATAGGTATAGGTTATATAGTATTATCGAACAATTATTCATTAGAACTTCTAGTAAATATAGGTCTCTAGAATCGACCTTTTTGCAAACGTATAACTATCGTTTTATTGCCTATAAAGTGGGTATCCATTCTATAATACAATTGTTTCTTTTGTAAAACCCTTTAAAATTTTTTTAGAATAACTATTAACCCTATGATTAGCTTCTATACAAATAGACTATGGGTTATATTTACTATATAGTCCGTAAAATATTGAATTTGCAACTAAATTCCCCAATATACTATTGGGGTCCTTTATAGGATTGGGGAATTTTATAAAAACAATATAGTCAATATAAATAGGGTCCCTATATTTGTAAAATTATTCTATATACAGGAAAAGTAATATATACTTGTGCGGAAGCCCACATTTCTAATATTCCATAATCCACACAATACCCCTAAATTTACTAAATAAACCCTTTTATAGTTCATTAAAAATAGCCTTAATTTTAAACTTAAATATACAGCCCACAATATTAGGGCAAACTACTATATCCTTACCAGGCTATAATTTATATATTATTTCCTCCCATTTTAGGTTTGCAGTAATAATAATAAAAAATATCGGAGGGCTAAAAGCTCATACAATTACTATTAAATTCTAATAGCACTTATTAATAAAATGTACATTTTCAACATAATTAGCAGGTAAAATAATATATTAGTCGATTTTACGAGGTTATTAATTGTCCGCGAGCTGCAAGTGGTCCTTAATACCCTAGTAAAGATCCGCTTATAGCTCCTTTTAGTATTTTATATAATAATTGAGCCTGCTTTGGTCTATAATAGTTCAAAGGTCTACTAGGAATTATTAAAACAGCCTGCAAAATAGAAAGGGAGCGTATTAGTAACCTTTGCGGTTATATAAAATGTATTGGGCCTAGGCGGCAAAAGTGAGTTTATTACTATTACAATATATAGCCTGGTTAATATACTATATGTGGTTATTATATCCCAAGGTTTTATAAGGAAATATTAAAGGGTATATAAGTGGAAAATATATAGGGTTTTTATAGTAAACCCTTGCAGGGAGTTCAATGCTCCTATTTTTAAACCGGCGTGCGAGGGTAATATTGTGGAAATAGGGCATATTGAACTCCTCTATAATAATAGCAACCTTACTAACGATTAGTAAGTTTATACACTAATAGTCTGCTCCCTTTTTAATAACTAAATGTATTTATAATAATAATAATAGCCGAATATTGCTGCACATACGTGCTAAACGCTCTTTTACAATTTTATAAAGTTAAAACATGGGGTTTTCCACATAGATAAATATATTAAATATCCCCATAAAATCGAGGTCTCTTAATATATTTAGCTCCCTCCTAGTGCGGAAATCGGCTATAGCCTAGGGGTTATAAAACTATACCTATATAAACCTCGGTTGCAAGCTGGGATTTTTATTGAGGGCCCCTATAAGATAATAGAGCGCACTGTGGATCTAGTAATTATTTGGCCCATTACAAAAGTTGAATTTATAGATATTAGCTTTAATTAATATAAAAGTAAAGGCATTATTATAAGAGTGTAAGTTCTTTTGGAAGGTAGAATAACCTAGGCCTCGCAGGTGTTATAGAATAAAGTTGGAAATATAAAACTAAGGATTAATGTAGATATTGCCTTAACGGTAACAAATATTAAACTTTAAATTCTCTTTAGATGTCCGCTTAAGGATATTAACAAAGCATTAATAGATATAAAGATAATATATTACTAATTTTTTATTAATTTAATAAAACGTAATATAGTTGGGGCACTTGCGATTCCTTAGGCTAAAGTTGTAAACTTTAATATATTCAATTCTATCTTGTGGAATCCAACCCTTTATATTACCCGTACGTATTTTGCAAACAGGTACCAGTTCCTATACTATAACTATAATTATAACTGAATTATATTGTATAGTGGTATAATCTTTATAGCTAGTGTAAGGAGTGCTGCAAAAGTTTGTTCTAAATTCTATTGCCGGTTTTCGAATATAGTATTAGTTATACATTGAACTGGTGATGAACAACATACACAGAACCCAGCGGTCGGCCTGGAAGGCCGACCTATGGGCAGGCCTTCCTCTGATCGGAGGGAGGCATGTGAACGACGTAGGATAACAACGTAGGAAGACGACGTAGGATAACAAACGTAGGAACACGACGTAGAAAAACAACGTAGGAAAAATGACAACGCACCTCCTCACCCCCGGAACTTCGCCATGGTGGTGAGTTGTTCTGTTCAATCTAAATCTGAGGCGCTGGCGCGACACTTATGTCCAGGCGTCACGTGCCAAGCACGTGACAGCCTGTCGCTCACCACCGTGACTATGTACAAAAACGGAAAGGCAACCACAGGCCAGCTCTCCTTAGCCGTCACCCCAAGTCAACATATACCTGAAAGTACTGTAAATAGTAACGGCTGGCTGAGGCATCCTTGCGAGGTTTGCAATGGAAGGGCAACGCTTATAATAGGGGGTTGCGGCTGTGCAATAACGCAAACAGGCACACAAGCAATAAGTAATAAAGGCTAGGCATATATAAGTGGGGCAGTCCCACCTGTTATAATAAATGCAGTATTTTTTTACACTTTTACTCACAAAACTACACAATATATTCTACCATTTTTATACTGAGCTCTATTATATTATAGACTAATTGTATTTGGCTGCTTCGCAGCTGCCACATACGCTAGGACGGGGCTATAAAGATTTAATAGGGGTGGAGGGTATAATAGGGGGGTTAGGGTTCCGCCTACAGTTAAGCCCTTCCACCACTTCCTCTTACTAACTACACCTATAATTGATTAGCTATACCGTTACACAATCTTTGAAGCTCCCTCGCACCCTACGTACGTATTAAAACTACGCTATAACAATTACACTACAATAAGTAAGTTTTTGCACTTCCAACAGTGCCCATTTTATATAAAACTAACAATGCGCGAAGTGTCTATGCAGGTTACACCTCCACCGCCTGCAAGTGGTAGTGCTAACTGAAGTGAGTCCAGCAACCATATCACTGGGCCCAATAGAGGTAGTAACATTACGGCGCTCCGCGCCTTTTAGCCCTGGTTTGCTCATCCGCATCCCCAATGACCAATACGGCCGGACCACTCCATCGGGACGTAAACAAACCAGGGACCGACGCGAAGCGCATAGAGAAAAATGCCTAGCATATATAGGCAATAGAACAATAACAAACTGTACAAAATATTTATATACATATTGCATCCACAATGTCTGCCCACAACTCGCCACATAGCCAGGTCGTCGATATCCACATTGGGCAACGCCTCTTTAGGGCCAATGGGGCACTAGTGACGTAGAACGAATATTACTACCACCTCAACCTAAAGCCTGCAGTAACCCAGGACCTATTTGTTTCTTCTCCCCCCTATACACTAGATGGTAGCTTTATTGTACCAGAGTCCAGTTTTCCTACTGCTCAACCACAATCACTTTTGCCTGTCGGATGGGAATATCTTTTCGCCGAATCTTCTCCTACCGCTCTATAAACACTGGCATTCTCCAAACTCTCTACCGATAAGGGCCCAAGACCAGGTAGCGTTACTAACCCCACCAAATCCATTATATTCAACCACATTAACGAAATGGTAGCCCACTTCTGACTGGCAGTAAAATTAGTATTCCTAATATATCCAAAGTATTACTTGTTGGATGACGAATTCTTTAATAGTATTGGTCGAGTGAATTTTAACGACTTTTATACTATTAGGGAATTATATAAGGACAGTACCCCCCACTTCCACGTGTTTGGCGAGTGGGGGATAAAAAAAATATTAAGAACTACTACCACTTTAATATCCTTGGGTATTACCCGAACATTGGCCGAACTTGTAATAGAGTTGCCTTTTGGAGGTACCTCTACAAGTGCGGGGCACAGTATATTAGAGGTGATATACAACTACCTACCAAACTGTAATAAAAGGTTAAAATAAATACCTGGGGCGAATTGATAGCTATAGAGGAAAAGTCGGAATTCCTCAACAAAATGAAGACGAAGTTCCCAAGGGAACTAATCTTGAACTATAATAATATCAAGTTGTATATGATCGATAAGTTTAAGATTAAAGAGGAGGAGTATTAGCCAGAAGTTTATACTGGCACATGGAATATTCCTGCTATACTAACGGAATGGTACGAATTTAACATTATCTATAAACCAAATAAGTCAAACTATTTCATTAGAGGGTAGTGCAGCTCACACCCCCTCGTAAACTCGGGAGGCGGTTGCTACTTGTCCCCTTGGGTACCCCGCTATGCAGGGGCCCCCACCTCGGGAATATAAAAGGAGAAAGATGGGAGATAAGGCTAATACAATTTATAAGCCGACTTAAAATACTTGTTCTATGGGGATAGAGTTATACGTGGAAAACTATATGGACTTATAGTCTTAACAAATACTATTATTTCCAGAATTGTTAGAACGCATTACTCCTTTATAAAAACTGCAACTATATGGTACTGGACAATATCCCGCTCTTAGAACTAAATATATTCAAACACTATAAAGTGCTCCTTGGCTACTAAAAAACTTTTTCCATTACGGATAAATACCAGCACAAGATAAATATTACAAAGTAGGGGAAATTATACATTTACCTGTCCAATAAGGACCCACTAGAGTACAACTATATAGAGGTCAATTGACTATAAATGAACTACATTTTTGTGGAGGTCAACGAACCGCTCTTCCTATACAATGACGCAAGATACCCCTGTGGGGAAGGGGGGGGAATACCCCCCCCCCCCCCCCAGAATAACAGTATAATAGACCGTTTCTTTAAAAATATAGAAAATAACATTGAATTTCCTTAAAACTATTCCCTCCAGTAAAATATGGACCGAACACACTAAAGTTTAAAATTGGGCTCACGAAAAAGAATAATTGTGGATACCTCAGACTGAGATGTTTTGGGACAAAGAGCTTCCGCCATTTCCTCATTGTCCGAACCCCCATTAAATTTGGCCTTAGCCTTCCCCTTCCCTTTCCCCTTTCCCCTTCCCCCCAAAAAAAACCTTTAAAGACAAAACAAAAGGAAGAACAGCCTCAGAAAAAAAACCATACTAGGAATATAAATAATAACTAAAAACAAAATATCTTTTGGTATAGGGGGGGTTAACAGCTCTAACAAATATAATCCATTAGTATAAAATTTCAACTACCGCTTCAAACTAATCCAAATACTAAAAAGAGTGACATTTAAATCCCGAGTGCCCTAATAGCAATAAACCTTATCCAGCCAACAACGCCCATAAGCAAGGCGTCTTATTGGCTAATAGATGGTATTACGCCCATTAATGCGCTCTAATAACCCGTTATTTCCCGTCAAAATAGAGGCCCATCCCGGAATAGCAGACTCCGTAAATGCCCAATTTATAGAACGTACATTCGATAAATAATAACTACCTCCGGTCAATATAGACGACTTTGTATCCTCTGATGGATATAGAAAAAAGATACAGATAGTATTGGCTATTGAGGGCTCAAAAGTAATAATGCAAACTTTGTAAGAGCGGTTCGCAATAATCTCGAACTCAAACTTTAATCCCTGTACCTATACCACAGTCTCACTCCGGTTCTCCAACCAATAAACTTCGGTACTGGGCACTAAGAAACATTTGTCTGATTTACCCGAGTGTATGTGGAATATAGATTGCTAGAAGTCAAAACCTTTTAAAAACCGAGTAATATGTTTGGAGGTCCGACTAATATCCAAAATTTACTGAGCAAACCTATATTTAGAGATATTAAAGTGGTACTATTTTGTACCTCTACTAAAACTGTAAGGTATAATACCTTTAAACCGAGTAGTGGAACGTTAAACGGAATGAGATCGCGATGTCGACTTGTTACTACTAGAGAAAGTTAATAAAGCCACAATAAGAACAATAATATAATATACGCAATGAGGTGCGCAATGGCGAAAAGACAAATATTATACTATATTGTAGGAACAACTGTAGGAACAACGGTTGTAGCAAAAGTGAAGATAATACCGATATAATCAATAGTGCGAATAATATATAGTAGTAAGTTCCAATAGAACGATTGGATTGAGACAAAGATAAAATAGAGAAGAGTAAATAGAAATATAATAGTGGGAATAAAAGGAATAAGTGGTCCATTGCAATGCGATATTGATCTATGTGTTGATAAACAACAATAATTAATAAAACGTGCGACTAAGCGCTACCAAGACGGAAGCCTAATCTGCCTGGTGGAATTCGCCCCACTAACTCAACGGAAGTCCGAGACGGATACCCCAATGGGAGTCCAAGACCCTATTAAATTATAGTCTGACATTTGTTAGAAATTGCTCTGCGCTGTGCGTTGCATATTGCCACAGAACGATTGGATGCGACACATTCCATGATGCGCTGAGTCCTTAGTGAGGACACCAAGGACACCAGGATACCAAACCAGGGCTGTAGTATTAATAGTGGGGTTAATATTAATAAGGCACCTTCCCTTATAAATTTGGAAAATAAAGCCGAGGTTTATATTAATAGCATTAAGGCTAATATTAATAATAATGAAGAGAACCTCGAGGACCTTAGCAAACCCAAAGATGAACCTAATGGGCTTATTAATGAGCGTATTATCCAATTAGATAGTAGTAATAATAAGTGGAACGCTGGCTTAATTGGTTGCTACACTAAGGAGAGGACTATTTATATGTGGGAGGAGTATAAGAGATTCGTAAAGCTGAATTTTAAGGGTAAGTTTAGTAGTGCAAATTATTATATAATAAAATATATAAATAATTAACCACATATGCGAAATATATTATAAAAGTAATGAACTTATTTATAGGGCAAAGTAAAATCTAAAATTTTTGTTTTCCACAGTATAAATAAATACCCCAATAATTTTATATATCCAGGCAATTATAAGGCCTTATTCGTCCAGGCCACTAGTAAAATATTAGTCGAACCTTATAATTGTTGTAGTAACAAAAGTAATATATATAAGTTTAAGAGGTATATTAACTATTCTGGGGATATAAAGGGTATTTATAGTAATTGCCTTTATAATAGTAATGGAGGGGCTTATAACGTTTATATAAAGAAACCCAGAAAGTAATAGAAAAATAGCCCCACTAAAAGTAAAGCTATTAAACCTATAACTGCGCCCACCCCCAATACGAGCCATATATTGGTAACCTCAGAAAAGAGGAACCTTAGCGAATATTTTGTGGGAGGTAAAGAGGAGGATCCTTTTACTAATAATCCCCGTATAGATTTTATAAAGAGGTTAAAACTATTATTTAGTAGTGTAATAATTAATATAAGGGTTTATTCCAGATTTATAGTGGATATTATAATTTATAAAGAGGTTTTAATAAAGCCTGATTTTATATGTTTTCCATAGCCCCCTTCCACTTTAACTATAGTTAATTGGGAGGATTTGGCCTTATTTTATATTAATTATATAAAGGACAGTATGGATATTTGGGAAAGTATAGTATATAACCCAGTTCTGGTTATATATTACCTGGATTATATAAGAATAATTATGCGAAATAGGTAGTTTGCTATATATATAAGTATTGTCCATCCCTTAATTGAGGTAAATAATACGGAATAGGCCCAATCCAAATAGGGCTTATTATATTTATTATAGCTTTCCTTTTTTTAAAATATCCAGTTTGTAAAACTTGCAAAACCCCATAGAATAGCTTAGGTAGTAAAATAGAGCTGTGTAAACTCCTTATATATATATTAATATTATAGAAGTGAAACAAACGTTATAAAATATATAAATAATAATGTTTAAGCGCAAAATAAAAACTTTTTATAAATAATATTTACAAACGTTTAATATTTTTCCTTTTTACTTTCTACTAAGGTAAATAGGTTCTTTACATCCGTTACCCTTAAAAAACCAATATAAAGCTAATTATATAAAAATACCTCCTCCCTCAAATTTAACTCAATATAATGGAGCGATTAGCCCTATAATTTATTAATAGTAATTATAAAACAAAGCCAAATGGGAAATTGAGTTTACATAATGTAAGTAGTATAATAGTCCTCGTTAGAGTCCAATCTTATTTGGGAAATAAAGTAAACCTAATCCACAAATTCCCCTATAAGGATATAGTAGTAGAGGAGGTTCTTTGTTATTTGTATAACAATTATATAAGTCCCATTATAAAGGCCTTTTAGGGGGTTTAAATTATATATTAATATAATTGAATACCCAATCTTAATATGTAGAATTAGAGGGGGGAGGTCTGTAGTTACAATTAATAATAAAAACTCTGGGGAAAATTATAGAGAATTCGCATCTTAATTTCACAAGAGGTTCTCTGCTATATTTGCTGACCTATATATATAAGCCTCCCCAGGCATATAATTCAAAATCGTACCGTTAATTTCTTGAATAGTAGAATTGCAAGGGGAAAGAATAGTACAATCCGCAAAAACCATACAGTTATTAGAGTTCCTCGCAGCCCTTATACTAGTCTAAATTAACATTTTGTTGGAATAGATACATTTTGAGAATTTGGATATATTATAACCTCAATATATATAAAGTATTGATATAACCTGCGAACGAAAGTTTGTATTGTAAGATATATTGTATAAAAAGTTATTAAAAGCCACATTTTTGGGGGAAGCATTATAAAGCCTTATATTCTCTATAAGGAATAGATATTCCAAATATTACTATATAAGTAAGGAATGAATCGATATCTTTATAGTCTATAACCTATTGCCCTTGGGGATTACTGGGGGTATTTATACAAAATCCCCTCCTAATACAATTATAATACTGCCGAAGGAAAAACTATTATCATATAAGTCCTTTAGCGTACAATCCAGAATTTTAAAATTGTAGTACCTTTACATGGGGACCTTATCCCATATAATTAACCTAGTTTATAAAAGCAGCTCTGCGAGTTTGGTTTACTTTGGTATAATACAAATTAAAGAAATATTACTATTAATGGGAAGTTTAAATTAATAGTACGAGGTTATATTGTCTAATAAAAGTATTATAATTATATTAGAAAATGTAATATAGAGGACAATTTTACTTTGCGAGCAATAGAGGCTCGCAAGGGCTTTATAAAAAAAGGGTTTCCCTGTCCCTCTGGGGCCTTATATAAAGAAATGTATATTTCGCGAGCCCTATACAATGTAGTTAGTAATCCTATTAAATACAGCCCTCTAACTGGCGTTAAACTGCGCTTAATATTCGAGAATAATATATAGTTACTCTTTGCAGTTATAGTCCAGTTCGCAAAAAATATCCGAATTAATATATGTATTAGTTTCCCAATTGTGGTAGAGAGGAGGTAGGTTGTACTCCTATAAATTTAAGTCTATTAATATTAATGCATTTAAAATTAGGAACAAATTATAATTAATGTGGGCATCAATTATACCTTATAATACTTAAATGTACTTGTGAACTATTTTGTAAATTAAATTATTGTATATATTGAGTGTAAACTTCTCCCACAGGGCCCTTGGATCCAAAACCTCCCTTATTTATAAGTAAATAATAAAAAGAAAATGAAATATTCTTTTTATTTATATAAGTTTAATTTCCTTAAAGGTATACTCCTATTATAAATCTTTTTCTAATAAGCCCAATACTTTACAAGCCCCCTAAAATATATTATATATAATGCCTTCCACAGTTTGTAGGTCCTCAAACAACTGGGGCCCAGGAATAATAAAAAAGAGAAGCTAGAGGTAAAACCTTTCCCCAGCCTTTAGTGAAATATATATTAACCTTCTAACTAGAGGGCCCTTCTAGCGAGGCTTCCAAGTCTATGAGAGGCTCTGCCAGGTAAAGTAAACAGGATAGTCAATATATAAAAATTGTTGCGCTTTAATATATTGGGCGTTATAATTGAAAAATGCAATTAATATAGTGCGCATATTTCTCTCCACAATATAAACCAGCCGCTCATTATTAATAATATCCGGAAACGTAACTATATAATAGCCTGGCAGGTACACTATTAGAGGCTATATTGTGGGAAACTTCTTATATATATAATACTTAAATAAACGGATAATAGCTTCTATAGGTCTAGTATAACAATATATAAGGTATTTCTCAATTTCATCCCGCACTATAGCCCCGTCTATACCAGCTATATTGGTTTCTCTCCACTCTCGCATACTTATTAAAGCAACTATAACCTGGTTAGTTCCCTTATAAATATATTTGTAAATATACTTAATAGCCTTTATAGACCCGTAAACCTCAATGTTAAAATGGTATTAATATTTTTATAATAGGTATAGGTGTTGGATATTATCCGGCCCAGCAACGTTGAGGAACCCCCACAGGGCCCCCTGGGCCCTGTGTGGAACTGTGTGGATCTCCAGGGAGCCTTGCAGCCCCTGGAGGGCGCCAAGCGCACTAGAGCCGCCACTGCGTCAGCAGTGTGGGCCCTGTAATCTCGCATGCCACGGCGACAGCCGTGGTGGCCAGTGCTGCTCCGCAGCACAGGCCAACCCACACAGATACATATAGCTGGCTTTCTCCCACCAGATAGTTGGAAATTCATCACCTTTTAACCTTCTTCTCACACTCGTTCTTGCCATGCCTCGCTCTGTGACCTGATTTTAAGAATATGTTATATAATACTACCGAATAATTATTCATTAGAACTTCTGGCGAGCATAGGTCTCTGAAGTTAACCTTTTTTATAAACGTACAACTATTGTTTCATTGCCTATAAAGTGGGTATCTATCCTATAATACAGTTATTTTTTTATAAAACCCTTTGAAAACTTCTTAAAATAGCTATTAACCCCGTGATTAGCTTCTATATAAATAGACTGTGGGTTATACTTACTATATAGTCCGTAAAGTATTAAACTTGCAATTAAGCTCCCCAATACACTATTAGGGTCCTTTATAAGATTGGGGAATTCTATAAAAACAATATAATTAATATAAATAGGGTCCTTATATTTATGAGACCATTCCACATCTAGGAAAAGTAATACGTGCTTGTGCGGAAGCCCGCGTTTCTAATATTCCATAGTCCATACAATACCCCTAAATTTACCAAATAAACCCTTTTACAGCTTATTAAAAATAGCTTTAGTTTTAAGCTTAAATACGCAGCCCATAATATTAGGGTAAATTGCTATATCCTTATTAGGTTATAATTTATATATTATTTTCTCCCACTTTTGGTTTATAGTAATAATAATAAAGAATATTGGAGGGCTAAAAGCTTATACAATTACTATTAAATTTTAATAGTATTTATTAATAAAATGCGTACTTTGAATATAATTAATAAATAAAACAATACATTGACCAATTTTATAAGGCTATTAACTATCCGCAAACTGTAAGTAGTCCTCAATACCCTGGTAAAAATCCACTTATAGTTCCTTTTGGTATTTTATATAATAATCGAGCCTATTTTGGTCTATAATAGCCCAAAGGTCTACCAGGAATTATTAAAACAGCTTGCAAAACAGAAAGGGAGCGTATTAATAACCTTTGCGATTATATAAGATATATCGGGCCCAAATAGCAAGAATAAGCTTATTGCCATTATAATATATAGCCTGGTTAATATACTGTATGCGGTTATTATACCCTAAGGTTCCATAAGGAAATATTAAAGGATATATAAGTAGGAAGTATACAGGGTTTTTATAGTAAACCCTTATAAAAGGTTTAATATTCCCGTTCTCAAACCGGTATATAAGGGTGATATTGTGGAAATAGGGTATATTGAGTTCCTCTATAACAATAGCAACCTCGCTAATAATTAATAAATTTATACGCCAATAGTCTATTCCCTCTTTAATAACCAAATATATCTATAGTAATAATAGCAACCGAATATTACTATATATATATGCTAGACGCTCTTTTACAATCTTATAAAGCTGGAATATGGGGTTTTCTATACGGATAAACGTATTAAATATCCCCATAAAGTCGACGTCTTTTAATACATTTAGCTCCCTCCCAGTGCGAAAATTGGCTATAGCCTGGGGGTTGTAAAACTATACCTATACAAATTTTAGTTGTAAATTGGCGTTTTTGTTGAGGGCCCCTATAAAATGGTAAAGTGCGCTGTGGATCTGGTAATTACTTAGCCCACTATAAAAGTTGAATTTACAAGCGTTAGTTTTAATTAATATAAAAAGTAAAGGTATTGTTGTAAAAGTATAGGTTTTTTTAAAAAGTAGAGTGGCCTGGGCCTTATAGATACTATAGAATGAAATTGGGGATATAAAGCTAAGGATCAATATAAATATTGCCTTGATAGTAATAAATACTAAACTTTGGGTTTTTTTTAAATGTCCGCTTAAGGATATTAATAAGGTATTAATAGATATAAGGATAATATACTACTAACTTCTCATTAGCTCAGTAAAATATAATATAGTTGAGGCATTTGCAATTCCTTAAGCTGAGATTATAAACTTCAATACACTCAATTCCATTTTGTAGAATCCAATCCTTCGCATTACTCACACATACTCTGCAAACAGGTATTAGTTCCTGCGCTGTGGCTATAGCTATAATTGGATTATATTGTGCGGCGGTACAATCCTTATAGCTGGTATAAGGAGCGCTGTAAGAGTTTGTTCTAAACTCTGTTGCTGGTTTTCGAATGTAATATCGGTTGCACATATACCTGGGAGTGCTGTAAATGGTAACGGCTGGCCGAAGCATCCTTGCGAAGTTTGTGATGGAAGGGCAACGCTTGTAATGGGGGGTTGCAGCTGTGCAATGACACAGACAGGCACGCAAGCAATAAGCAATAAAGGCCAGGCACGTGCGAGTGGGGCAGACACACCTGTTACAATAAATGCGGTATTTTTTCACGCTTTTGCCCGCAAAACTACACAATATATCCTGCCATTTTTACACTGAGCTCTGTTATATTATAGATGGAAGGTATTGGGAAGTAACTAGAACAAGGTGTGCGCACACACGAAAGTTGTCGATGATGTTGTTGACTACAACCTCGACCTTGCGAGACTGAAGACAGTAATCCTCATAGGAAGCCACATACACAACAATGTGCGGGTGCTTGATGGCCGCCTCGATTGCTTCGAACCGTGTATCCAGCACCTCGTTTGCTGAGGAGGATCCGACATTGTATGAGTTCTGTTGATGGACCAGACACGGTGGGCGCCCCGGGCGCGTTCGGCGGAACCTTGATAATGCCGGAGCTCCACTCCATCGAGGAGGGAAACATCTGAATGGGGCGTTGGGCATCCGGCCCTCGATTGCTTCGAAGAACGTCAAAGTACCGTGTGTCCGTTGACAGTTGGAGACCCCGGGCACGTCCGTTACACAGTGGGTGCCCCGACATTCTGTGTGCTGCTGTGTGTTGCGGGGTGTCCGTGATACCGTGGGCGCCCCGGCACGTTCGGCGGAACCTTGATAATGCCGGAGCTCCGACTCCGTCGAGGGGGCGGTTGCCAAACACAGGAAGGGGACAAAGGTCAGGAAGGGGACGAGGGGGAAGGTCAGGAAGGGGACGAGCCGTCTTGATGGCTGCCCTGAGCTTGGCCTCGATCGCCGGGTTCTTGATATCGGTGAATCGAGGGTTGTCAAGGTCCCTCGGCTCTTGATATTGCCAACGGGATTGACATTTGTGCTTATCGTCAACCTTGTTCATGCCGGCGTCCAAGTCGTGGCTGGGGACGGTTCTGTGTCATGTCGATCTTGAGGCCGAGGGTGCCGCCGCAGGGCTCCTCAGGCGTCTGGTAGGGTCCTCGGATGGGGCATTGCCAAAAAGTTGCTTTCAAGTCTTGTTCGACCTGGCAATGCTGGGAGCTCCGACTCGGTTGGAGTCAAACGAGCCCTTGGGTGAGGCTTTAGGCATCCGGTTCTCGACCGTGCCCCCAACCACGATCCCCAACCTTTTCCTCCTCAATCGAGTTCCGACTCAAAAAAGTCAAACGAGTCCTCGAACGGGGCATTGGGCATTTTTTGAGAATGTGTGTTGCGGGTGTTGTCGACGCGAATGCTGCTTGGAAAGGCTTGGCCCTCTTGTAGTCAGGAGTCTCCATGGGGTTCTTGTCCGCAACAGGCCGAAAACAAGTGGCAACGACTTTGAGGGCCCGTTTGACCTTCCCCCTCAACGGAACACCGACCTTGGGGGTTTGCGGGAGCATTCGCGTCGACAGGCCTGGTGTCCAAGATCAAATACATTGGGCATCTGGTTCTCGATTGCTTCGGAGAAAAGGTGTCGACCGCACTGACATTGGTTGGTAGGCGTCCTTGAGCAACTTGTGTACCGTTGAGGGGGAAAGGCCGATTGCTGGATGCATTCGCTGTCTGAAACGAGAAGATAGAAAAGGCAGTGGCCATTCTAGAGCGCCCACAGCTTCACAGACGACGAGCTGATCCACGCGGCCGCCGTCATGTTTGATGGAGAAACTTGGGGCGAGCGCAACTGATCCCACGTCAACGTCGTTTCCCTTCTCGCTTTCTCTAGAAGTTAGCAAGACTGTCTCATCTCAGACCAAAATTGAGACAAGGGAAGAATCACCGTAGTATGGAGCCTGTCTCCTCCCGTCGTTTGACACCTCCTCGTTATTATTGTTGGCCTCTGTCAAGTCGGCTGTGGCATGCCGGTGCTGGGCTGCCGGCACCTGTTCAGTGTCTCCTGCGCTGCCCTTGAAGGGGTGCAGTAGCCTGGAAAGCATCCTCCTGGCGGGCGGCTACCTGCCCCAGGCGTCAGAACGCCTCAAAAGGCAACGGGATCGAAGCTGAGGGCGGATGGTTTCCTCTGAGAAAGAAAAGCCCAGGAGAGGGGGCTTGCACGCCGAGGCCGTGACAGGGGTGGCCCGCGATGCAAGAAATAGCCGGGTTGCACCGCCTTTCAAGTCGTCCGACGGATGGCGGCTCTTTGTCGGAGGGTGACTTTTAAACTTGGACAAGGCTTCGAGTGTGTAGAGAGCGCGAAACCGACACCGACAAGATCTCAAAGAACGAAAAGAAATGCTGAATAGTGTATAGGTTGGCTCGAGATGCATCTCCTTTGGCCGGATGCACTCGTCCAGGAACATGTACGAGAGACACGGCCGGCTGTCTTCGACCTTGGCAATGCCGGGAGTTCCGGTTCCGTCGGGGGAGGGTCAGGCCTGACGGGCACCCGTTTCTCAACCGTACCAACACCGCCGTCCCCGACCTTGGCAACGCTTGAGGGAAAAGGTCAAACGGGCCCTCAAATGCATTGGGCACCTGGCATTTTTGCGCCCACAGCTTCACAGACGACGAGCTCATCCACGCGGCCGCCGTCATGTTCAAGCATGCTTTGGCAGTGCCTGAGCTTGAGCAGTGGCCGAGTGTGTTGCGGGTGCTGCGGGTGCTGCGGGTGTTGCGGGTGTTGTGGATGCCCCGGACACATTCGGGAGCTCCAGGGAGAAAAGGGCCAAACGAGCCCTCGCGTGAGGCTTCCGGTTCTCGACTGTAAACCCCCGGACATATTCTTTTTACCCTTCACACCACAGTATTCTTCTCCATCTCCCCTGGGATCCTCAAAAGCGCGACTTGGGACCCAGGCCGCGAATTTCTCGGTCCTTGTTGAGCAACTCGCAGTCCTGGTTGAGCAACTCGCGGTCCTTGTCGAGCAACTTGCAGTCCTTGTTGAGCAACTCGCGTTCCTTGTTGAGCAACTCGCGGTCCTTGTTGAGCAACTTGCGTTCCTTGTTGAGCAACTCGCAGTCCTTGTTGAGCAACTCGCGTTCCTTGTTGAGCAACTCGCGGTCCTTGCTGCGAAGCGCCTCCTTCATTGCTTGTAGCTCTTGCTGTAATGGCGAGGTTGGAAGTCTGGGTCTTTTTCACGCGCGGCTTCTTGGGCATCCGATTCGAGCTGCCGCTTGCATGCATCTCGAAGCCTTCCGACAATGCTGGTGAAGAGGAATATCGCCGGTAGCTCCCCTATTAGCCATTAGTAATAATCTCGAGAAGAAAGAAAGACATTACCCTTGACGAGTGAGCTCATTGGGCAGGTCCTGATCGGGAAGAAGGTCGGGAGGGAAGAAAACAGTCTCAGCAGATAGCGGTACCTAACGCAGGATCGTCTGGATGTTTCCGTCCTTATCCATTACCCACATGCTAACTGAGGGCATCCTCAGTGTGGCCGTTTGCTTGCGCCGGCGCGTCCTGCCCAGAAGACCCAACCGCAGCCTTTGCTTCGGCCTCCTCCTGAGGCCCCGGGCATCCGGTTCTTGACCGTAAACCCCACGTACTACTGTCTGGGAGTTTCAGTTCCGTTGGGGGGGTCGATGCTGGCAGCTTCCCGGAAACCCGGGCCTCTCTGCCTCCCCAGAATATTGAACAATGGTTGCGCCATAGTCGGTTCCACAATTCCGCTGCCAGATCGCGGCCAGCTTCACCGGGATTGTGCTCCCGGTAGCCCGTAGGTGATAGAAACAGCGACCGTCTTTCCATCATGGTGTGAAAGAGATGGCAGAAAGTGCGACATGACGCGGCGAATGGCCTCGAGGGGCGCCTCGCTGTAGTTTGCTGCGTCTTCTGAGAGGAGCTTGATGACGACGTCTTCGCCTTGGTAGTTTCTGTGAAGGTGCCGCCAGGATGCGTGGAACCTAGTGTGATAGAGGAACTGGTGCGACCGCTCTTCCTCAGGGCCTGGACGAGGAAATAGCCAAGTATGCTCTCGCGGTTTTGAGCTCCCATGCCCCCTTGTGCGGACTGCAGGCTTTCTAGCAATTGGGACTGCAGGCATTGCTCTGGAGGACGCCATCCGGACCAAATAGTTGTCTGGCCATGTTGTTGACGGTGAGATTGTAGTCATGGCCCGGATGCCAGCGGGGAACTGTAGAGCCATCGCTCCGGCGACATCTGGATGTCGCATAGGGCGCTATCCAGACCAAATAGTTGTCTGGCGATGTTGTCGACGGCGGGATTGTAGTCATGGCCCGGATGCCAGCGCCTTGCACACTTCTCGATTGGGACTGTAGAGCCATTGCTCTGGCGATATCTGGATATCGTATAGGGCGCCGTCCGGGCCAAACAGGTGTGAATTCTGTGGTGTTGCGTCAGCAGCAGGATTATAGTCATGGCCCAGATACTAACCTTGCCGGTGCAGAGCACACTTACCAATTGGGACTGTCGCTCTGGTGACATCTGGATATCGTATAGGGTGCCATCCGGATCAAATAGGTGTTTCTGTGGCCATGTTGCGTCGACGGCGGGATTGTAGTCAGATACCAACACCTTGACCTTGCCGGTGCTTCCCGATTGGGACTGTCGCTCTGGTGCCGTCTGGACCAAATAGGGGTGAATTCTGTGGCCATGTTGCGGGATGGCAGTCGACGGCCCGGATGCCAGCGTCTTGCACACTCCCCGAGTGGCAACAGTCGAGGACAAGAGCGACCCAGAGCTTTCTTTCCAGAAGAAACTTTGCTAGCGCTTCGTCCCAGGGGTAGCTCCTGCCGAGTTTGCCAAAGGGAAACAAAAGCCAGGTTTCCCAGCACTGTGTTAGTCATGGCCCGGATGCCCACACATGAGGGCAAGAGCGACCCAGAGCTTTCTTTCCAGAAGAAACTTTGCTAGCGCTTCGCCCCAGGGGTCGCTGCTGCCACCAAGGAAGGGGAACAAAAGCCAGGCACGCTTGAGGGCAAGAGCGACCCAGGGCTTTCTTTCCACCATCTTGCAGAGACAAGCGCTTCGCCCCAGAGGCAGCTGCTACCGAGTTTGTCTCGGTCCTGTGTGTGTTAGTCATGGCCCGGATGCCCACGCTTGAGGACAAGAGCGACCCAGAGCCTTCTTTCCACCATCTCGCAGAGACAAGCGCTTCGCCCCAGGGGTCGCTGCTACCGAGAAAAGCCAGGTTTCTCCCGGGACATGGCTCGGATGCCTACGCTTGAGGACGAGAGCGACCCAGAGCTTTCTTTCCACCATCTTGCAAAGACACTTGCAAAGACACTTGCAGAGACAAGCGCTTCGCCCCAGGGGTAGCTGCTGCCAAGTTTGTCTCGGTCCTGTGTTAGTCATGGCTCGGATGCCCATACTTGAGGACAAGAGCTCTGGGTCGCCATCTTGCAAAGACACTTGCAGGGACACTTTGCTAGCGCTTCACCCCAGAGGCAGCTGCAACCGCTTGATGAAACAAAAGCCAGGTTTCTCCCGGGACATGGCTCGGATGCCTACGCTTGAGGACATCAAAGACATTTTGCTAGCGCTTCGCCCAGAGGCAGCTGCAACCGTGTTTTTCATCAAGGGGAATTAGTCATGGCTCGGATGCCTACGCTTGAGGACAAAGAGCGACCCAGGGCTTTTTCAAAGACACTTTGCTAGCGCTTCGCCCCAGAAGCAGCTGCTGCCACCAAGGGGAACAAAAGCCAGGTTTCTCGGTCCCGCGTTAGTCATGGCTCGGATGCGACCCAGAGATTTTTCAAAGACACTTTGCCAGCGCTTCGCCCCAGAGGCAGCTGCAACCGTGTTTGCCATCAAAGAGAACGAAAGCCAGGTGCCAAGCCCTGTCAGCGTTGTAAGCACGTGAGCACGGACCATCACTCGCAAAAAGATGAAGTTACCTCACTCGCAAAAACATGCAAACAAAGAGACCAAGCGATAAACTTGACTTGAACCATTCAAAGTCAAACGAAAGATTTCAGACACTGTCACTACCACAATCGATGCAGATCCTTCTTCGTATTGGAACCAGCATCACCACGGGCATCACCACGGGCACAGCTCGACAAGACACAGAGAAAGAAGAATACGAGGTTGAGAAGATCCTCGATCACTGTGGAGAAGGACCACAAACAAAGTACCTTCTGAAGCTCTGGCGCAGGGCATACACCACCGAAAACACCCTGCACGACTGTCATTGCGCCGTCTCCCTGAAACCAAATCCCGCGACAACACCTCTACAAAAACCATTCGGCCTTCTCCTCTTTCCTCTTCCTCTCTTCACCATGGACAAGAAACAAACCTCCCCAGAGCTCTCGCAAGCCGAGCTTCCGCCAGCCCAAGAAGAGCAAGTTCCAGCGAATCCACCGTCACGAAAACGACAGCTAGACAGCAACGACGACGCCGAACCACGGGCAAAGCGAGCGCAGACGACACAACCGACCTCGGAACCAGCACGATTGACGCGGAAGAACTTGGCCCTCTTCAACAAGATGGCCGCTTGCTCTGAGGACGATTTCTTGCCCTCAGACCCCTCGGACGATTCGGGATCGACCAAGACCAAGACCAAGACCAAGACAACGTCGACAACGTCGACAGGATTCGCCGACAAAGCCCGCAAGAACGGCATTCTCGACCCGCGTGGTTCGAGACTGGCCAAAAATCTCCAAGACATTCGCCAACAGCAGGCCAAATCCCGAGCCACTGCCTCGCCGCCAGAGTCGGTATACGATGACTACATCAACCGGGTCAACGGAGCCGGCAACGAATCCACCATTGTCGTCGAAACAAGCAGTCAGCTACTAAAGAAATACCCCACGAATTACCGAGGCGCCTACAACCGAGCATTCAACCGAGCATTTACGAACCCCCCGAAAGACGCTGGATTCAATAACGGTCTGTCCGCCCCACAACCGGACTTCATCGAGGGACTCGAAAAGGAAAAATACCGCCCGTTCCCAGTCGACGACTACATTCCTGGGGCTGCACTCTACCAGGACAACCCTCGCTCTATAACGCTACCGCAGATAGCCGGAGAATGGAAGGGCCCTGCCGGAGACATGAGAAAAGCTCAAATGCAAAGCGCCTATGACGGAGCTGCGATGGTCTACACAAGAAATAAGGCCCTCGCCTACATGGGAAAAGAGGACCCCCCTGGACACGCGTCAGTCACCACATTCACCACAGACGGCACTAACCTCAATCTCTTCGCACACTATGCCGCCCCATCGGAAGAAGACGAGGGCGCGCTGGAATACCACCAGTGTTTTGTCTCGACAACAAACCTCACGGGTAGCTACGAAAGCTTCAAGGAAGGCCGAAAACACCTCAGGAACGCCCAGGACCACGCGAAGGATCAGTCGTACGCCTTGAGGGACCAGCTAAAGGAACACTGGAAACAGCGCAGCCTCCATCCTGTCACCGAAGGAGTGCCGCCCTTGGCTGCACCAGACGTCGAGCCTCCGGTCACAACCCAAACCTACGAGGACGAGGATAACTATGAGGACGAGGACAACTACGAGGACGAGGACGACTACGAGGACGAGGACGACTACAAGGACGAGGACGACTACGAGGACGAGGACGACTGCAAAGTCGTCGAACCACAGCCTGTCTACCAGCCGACATCCCCTACATCGACCAAGTCCAAGCACAGTAAATCGCATCACTCGCAGCATTCACAGCACTCGCACTCGACGCCGCATTCGTCGGAGGCTCCCCCCACGACACACGACCATGCCCCCAGCAGCGGCCAGAAACGAAAGGCGCCATCCTCGCAAGGATCGTCAAGCGATTCTTCCCGTCCTAGCAAGCGCATCAACTACTGGACGAGGGACGGAAAGAGCGGACGCTTTTACCACAAACATTCCGATGGCACCATTTCCCGGTTTGAGGAGGAGGACGACGACGACTACTGAGGCTCTGCTCAAGACGTGACAGAGTATAGCCGTCTGGACGTTAGGATAAACGGTCGCTGGGATATGGACTATGAAGGAGGGGAAACCTGTTACAATCTGACCGCGGGGCAATAGCGCCGAGACAAATGGCACAAGACCTGCGGGCAGCACAGCTCCCCAATGCTTGAGAATGATTTAGGAGCAGCGAGCTTCCCTCGCTGCTCACACCAGTCTTTTCTTAGAAATCCAGTCTTTTCCTGATTCTCAGAGGCATCTAGCCTTACGCCACCCTTGTTGCCCAGTGCACCCTGACTTTCTGCCAATATAAACCCTGCCCTAAGTAAGAGTCTGGGCGTAACATTTTGAAAGCTCTTGTTCAGTCAGTTACTGTGCACTGTCACCATGGAATGCCCCAGGCCGCACCGACAGAGAAAGACTCTAGCCGCAATCGTTAGAACCTCGGGCAACAACAAGCCGCAGGGACACATTGGGCCCGGCCCCGCCTAAAAACTATCGGAGAAAGAATACGACAGAAGACCCTAAACACAATTAGACAAACCCCCCAAACATCTTGGATATAGTTAATATAGGTATAAGGAAAATTGTCCTGGGGTACCTTGGTTATAACAATAAAATCCTCTAGTTGACTGGGAGGCTGGCCATTTCCAGTGGAATAAAGCTCGTAAA
Organism: Cercophora sp. LCS_1; assembly: GCA_036250225.1. Classification (NCBI taxonomy): domain Eukaryota; kingdom Fungi; phylum Ascomycota; class Sordariomycetes; order Sordariales; family Lasiosphaeriaceae; genus Cercophora; species Cercophora sp. LCS_1. The sequence continues at coordinate 28,851 of JAPZLL010000081.1, forward strand.
GAAAGGCCCAAAAGCGGTTTCTCAGGGAGCTCCCAGCTATACGAGATAATAATATGTGTGAGAGGATCCAAGAGTGGTCCCTCAGAACGTCTCAAGCTATACGGAAAAATAGTATATTATAACGAAAGAAAAGGACCCAAAAATAACTTTTCGGAACGGGCGACTACAACTCTATTTTAATTATAGACAGTTTAATGACATTATAGTCAAAAATTAATACTTTCTATTATTAATTTTGGAACTATATAATAAATTATACGGATTTTTATAATATTAGATCTAAAGGGAATATACAATCTGATCCGAATAGTAGAAGGGGAAGAGTGGAAGACCGCTTTTCGAACAAAACAGAGACTCTTTAAATATTCAGTAATACCTTTTGGATTTAATAATGTATTAACCAACTTCCAAACTATAATTAACTATATTCTTTAAAATTACCTCAATTGGTTTATAATAATTTATTTGGACAATATTTTAATCTTTTAAAAAGGCTAGAAGAGCATAAATAATATATTTACTAGGTATTTACAAACCTAGAGGACGCCCAGCTTCTTATAGAACCCCAAAAGGTAAAGTGGCATATATAGGAAGTTAAATACCTCAACTATTACAATAGCCCTGGAAAGATTAATATAGACCTTGAAAAGGGATATAATTAAATAGTAATACCCCTTATATAGCTTATAAAAAAGGATTAAACCTTGAAATGGAAGGAACCCCAATAATAGGCCTTTAATAAATTTAAGGAATTAATTCTCCAAGAACTAATCCTTAAAATCCCAGATATAGAAGAACTTTGCCAAGTCGAAACTGACTCTTTAAAATTCGTTCTGGGAGGACAATTTAAATAATAAAACGAGGAAGGACAACTTCCAAAAAAGCTCAATAAATTTGAGCTTAATTGCTAAATTTATAATAAGGAACTAATAACTATTATCAAAACTTTAAAAGAATGAAAGTACTACTTTATAGGAACAAAATATCTTATTAAAATCTATATGGATTATAAAAAGAAAAAGTTTTAATATACTATTATAAACGTCCTTATATACTATAACCCCTCCCCATACCTATACAAAACCCTAACCCTATAGCATTGTATGTGTGCTATTGTAGCTGGAGCACATATTAGCTGCGTACTATTGACTGTTTCTCACTAAAAACAGCCTCCTTTCAATTAAACACAAACCAAATTTTCGTTTTTTGACGTAAAAAACCGTTGCACTCAATTGAATTTAATTAATATTATTTTCTAACTGTCTATTTAATTTACAAAGTTGCTCCCATTAATTTAATCCATTACTTAACCCTGCTTAGGGGCCCCCTAATCGCTCTGAGCCAGCCCCACACTGATATAGCGCCCCAAAGCCACTAAAACTACTAAAGCCAATAAAGCCAATGGTATTCTCTTTATAATATAGCTTTTTAAAGCTATAAATCCGCCTCTACTAGTCTGCTGGGAGTTTACAATGCTATTATTGCAGTTTTTAAAAGCTTACCGAACTTACCTAATAGTTTCCTCAAAGCCATTAATAGTTGTATAAGGGAAAAGTTTATCTTTATTAAGATTTATACCCTGAGGTCTTCACTTTTAAGGTCGGTTAGGTTGGCTTCTTATTGGGGGTCGTTATTATTGAAAAAGGCTGCGCTGAGGGTAATGGAGGCCCAGTTGGTTTCCTCTATCTAGTGCAGGGTAAGCGCACGCCTAGAAAAGCGTTAAATAAGTATATAGAACTTACCTTATTGCGCGCGCAGTGATTTAAATTGCCAAAATGGACAAAAAACAATAGTATTAATTAATAGAAGGTTAAAAACAATGGATTTATAACGGCTATATATTTAAAAATTTAATAATATATGTGAGGCGCACAGGCACTGGATACATTATAGGGTTAGGATTTTGTGTGGGTGTGGGGAGGGGTTATAATATACAGAGATATTTATAATAAAATGTTGAAACTCTCTTATTAAAAATCCCTATAGGCACTAGCGAAAAAGCCCAAAACATTTTTAATAACTAAAAAAATATTGAATAATATATTGGAATCTTAAATTTATTCCTTTTCAATAGATAAATATCCCTTTGACTTTTCTATATATATTGTCTATTTTGCTAAGGACTTGGATGATTATATGAGCAATCCCTTATAAATAAAATTATAAAGACCAATTATTAGCAACTGCCTCTACTCCCCGCCCCCTCCTTACAACTATTAAGTATTTCCTTATAGTATTAATAGCTAAATAAAATTCCAAATATAAGTGGCCTATTTATTGACTAGTTTATTAGAAAAGGAAATTTCCCTTTTTTTCGTTCTTTATTATAAACGAGATATAAACTCGTCCGGAATTTTCGTAAAAAGGGCAAGTTTTAATAAATCCACTATTATAAAGATAATAGTTAAATAGTAATAATAACAATACTGAGCTACGGATAAAGTAAGTGCAAACAATATAACCGACCTTAGAACCAGTACAATTAATATAATAAAACCTTATATTTTTTAATAAAATGGGTAAAAAGAAGACTTTAAACCCCTTGGACAATTTGGGATTGATTAAGACCATTTCGACTATAGCCTCTAATTTTACTATTTAGGCATATAAGAAAAATATCCTTAATCCCTCCAGTTTTAAGCCTCTTAAGGATTTGGAGGAGATCTACCAATAAAGCGCCCTACCCTATAGGACGGCTTCGCCTACTGAATTGGAATATAATAATTATATCGACTGGATTAATAGGGCTATTAATAAAGCAACTATAATTATTAAAACTATAAAATTGTTAAAAAAATATAATAATAAGAGATATAACCGAACGTTTAACTAGGCATTTACAGCCTTCCCAAAGGATATAGGCTTTAATTATGGCCTATTGGTTTCCCAGCTAAATTTTATCAAAAGACTAGAAATAAGGGATTTCCTTCCGTTTCCAATCAATAAATGTGTCCCAGGGGCTGTCTTTTATAAGGATAACCCTCGCGCAGTAATATTATTATATATAACTAGAGAATGGAAGGGCCCCAATGGGAATATAGTAGAAGTAATGCTATAGAGTTCCTATAATAAAATAGCACTCGTTTACGTTTGGAACCAGGCCCTTACCTTCTAGAGAAAGTCTAACCCCCCTAAACACATAAATATTACAACCTTTACCATAAATGATACCCAGTTTAACTTTTATATATACTATACAATTTCTACTGGAGACAATACGCTTGAATATTACCAGTTTCCTATTAGGTCGACAAGTTTAATTAATTCTTATATGGAATATAAAGAGGGTTGAAAATACTTTAGAAACGAATAAGACTATATAAGGAGATAATTATAAGCACTGAGAAATAAGTTAAAGGAATATTATGAGAAGTAATGTAATAATAGCCTCTATCCTATTATTAAAGAAATATTGCCCTTATCTATATTAATATTAAATATTGAACCACTGGACGCTTATGAGGATAAAGGCAATTATAAAGTTATTAAATATTAGCCTGTTTACTAATTAACGCTACCTATATTATCCGAATATAGGAATAAAAAGACACACTTTTACTATTTATACTTAATACTATATTCATCCAAGGCTCCCTCATCCACCCATAATAGTAGTGGCAAATAAAAGGCCTCTTCCTTACAATTGTCTTACGAGTCTTCTGGATATATTAATAAATATAGGAACTATTAGAAGAAAAACACTATAAGTGGACGTTATTACTATAAATATTTAGATAATATTGTTTTTTTAGTTTAACAATAAGGAAAACGAACGTACCTAGTATAATCTCTGGGATATGGACTATAAAGGAGGGAAAACCTATTATAATTTGACTATAGGGTAATAGTACTAAAATAAATAGTACAAAACCTATACCAAATAAATAATAATAATACCTGGGATATAATATTGCAAATAGTATTTCAAGCAAATTATTGGATATAGACTGAGTTAAAAATGATTTAGGAGTAGCAAACTTTCCTTTTTTTAGAAATCCAGTCTTTTTTTAGAAATCCAGTCTTTTTTTAGAAATTTAATCTTTTTTATAAATCTAAAAAAAGAGGCATTTAACCTTACACCACCCTTATTGCCCAGTATACCCTAATTTTCTATTAATATAAACCCTATACTAATAAACCAAAGTAGAAGTCTGGGCATAACATTTTAAAAGCTTTTATTTAGTTAATTACTGTATATTGTTACTATGGAATGCCCCAGGCTATATTAATAGAGAAAGACTCTAACTATAATTATTAAAACCTCGGGTAATAATAAGCTGCAGGGATACACTGGGCCCGGCCCCGCCTAAAAACTATTGGAGAAAGAATATAATAGAAGACCCTAAATACAATTAAATGAATCCCCCGAACATTTTGGATATGATCAATATAAATATAAGGAAAATTGTTCTGGAATATTTTGGTTATAATAATAAAATCCTCTAATTAACTAGGAGACTGGCCATTTCCAGTGGGATAAAGCTTATAAGGAAAGGTCTAAAAGCAGTCTCTTAGGAAGCCCCTAATTATATAAGATAGTAATATATGTAAGAGGATCTAAAAGTAGTCCCTCAGAATGTCCCAAACTATATGGAAAAATAATATATTATAATAAAAGAAAAGGACCCAAAAATAACTTTTTGGGATGGGCAATTACAACTTTGCTTCGACCATAAATAGCTTAACGATATTATAGTTAAGAATTAATACCTTCTGCCATTAATTTCGGAACTATATAGTAAATTATATAGATTTTTATAACGCTAGATTTAAAGGGAGTATATAATCTAATTTGAATAGTAGAAGGTGAAGAGTGAAAGACTGATTTTCGAACAAAGTAGAGATTCTTTAAGTATTTAATAGTGCCTTTCTGTTGGATATTATCCGGCCCAGCAACGTTGAGGAACCCCCACAGGGCCCCCTGGGCCCTGTGTGGAACTGTGTGGACCTCCAGGGAGCCCTGCAGCCCCTGGAGGGCGCCAAGCGCACTAGAGCCGCCACTGCGTCAGCAGTGTAGGCCCTGTAATCTCGCATGCCACGGCGACAGCCGTGGTAGCCAGTGCTGCTCCGCAGCACAGGCCAACCCACACAGATACATATAGCTGGCTTTCTTCCACCAGATAGTTTGAAATTCATCACCTTTCAACCTTCTTCTCACACTCGTTCTTGCCATGCCTCGCTCTGTGACCTGATTTCAAGAGGATCCAAGAGTAGTCCCTTAGAACGTCCCAAGTTATATGGAAAAGTAGTATATTACAACAACAGAAAAGGACCCAAAGATAGCTTTTTAAAACAGGTGATTATAATTCTGTTTCAACTATAGACAGTTCAATAATATTATAATCAAGAATTAATACCCTCTACTGTTAATTTTGGAACTATATAGCAAATTATATAGATCTTTATAACGCTAGATTTAAAGGGAGTATATAATCTAATCCGAATAGCAGAAAGGAAAGAGTAAAAAACTGCTTTTCGAATAAAGTGGAGATTTTTTGAGTATCTGATAATGCCTTTTGGATTTAGTAATATACTAGCCAGCTTTTAAGCCATAATTAATTGTATCCTTTAGAATTACCTCAATCGGTTCATAATAGTCTATTTGGACAATATTTTAATCTTTCGAAAAGGCCAGAAGAATATAAGCGGTATATTTATTAGGTGCTCGCAAACTTAGAGGACGCCCAGCTTCTTATAGAACCCCAAAAGGCGAAGTAATATATATAGAAAGTCAAATACTTCAATTATTATATTAGCCCTGGGAAAATTAGTATAGACCTTAAAAAGGAATATAGTCAAATAGCAATACCCCTTACATAGTTTACAAAAAAGGATTAAGCCTTGGAATGGAAAGAACCCCAATAGTAGGCCTTTAATAAGCTCAAGGAACTAATTTTCCAAAAACTAATCCTCAAAATTCCAGACGCAGAAAAATTCTGCCAAATCAAAACTAACTCTTTAAAATTCGCTCTGGGAGGACAATTTGGACAACAAAACGAAAAAAAACAACTTCCAAAAAAGCTTAACGGATTTGAATTTAATTACTAAATCTATAATAAAAAACTAATAGTTATTATTGAAACCTTGAGAGAATGGAAATATTACTTTACAGGAACGAAACATCCTATTAAGGTCTATATAGATTATAAGAAAAAAGAATCTTAATATATTATTATAAAACGTCTCTATATATTATAACCCCTCCCCACACCCATATAAAACCCTAACCCTATAATATTATATATATACTATTGCGGCTGGGGCGCATATTAACTGTGTGCTGTCGACTGTTTCTCACTAAAAATAGCCTCCTTTTAATTGAACACAAGTTAAATTTTCGGTTTTGAATATAAAAAACCGTTGCACTCAATTAAATTTAATTAATATCGCTTTCTGACTGTCTATTTAATCTACAAAATTGCTCCCATTGGTTTAATCCATTGTTTAACCCTGCTTAGGGGCCCTCTAACCGCTCTAAACCAGCCCCGCATTTGTGTAGCGCCCCGAAGCCACCAAAGCTGCTAAAGCTAATGAAGCCAATGGTGTTTTCTTTGTAATATAGCCTTTTGAAGCTATAGATCCGTTTTTGTCAGTCCACTGAAAGTTTATAGTACTATTGCTATAACTTTTAGAAGCCTGTCGAACTTATTTAATAATTTCCTTAAGGCCATTAATAGTTGTGCGAGGGAGAGGTTTGTCTTTATTAAGATCTATACCCTAAGGTTTTCGCTTTTGAGGTCGGTTGGGTTGGCTTTTTATTGGGGGTCGTTATTATTAAAAAAGGCTGTGCTGAGGGTAATGGAGGCCCAGTTGGTTTCCTCCATTTAGTATAGAGTAAGCGCACGCCTAGAAAAGCATTAAATAGGTATATAGAGTTTACTTTATTGTATGCGCAGTAATTTAGATTGTTAAGATCAACGAAAAATAATGGTATTGATTAATAAAAGGTTAAAAACGATGGATTTATAATAGCCGCGTATTTAAAAATTCAATAATATACGCGAAGCATATAGGCACTGGATGCGCTATAGGGTTAGGGTTTTGTATGGGTGTGGGGAGGGGTTATAGTATAAGGAGACATTTGCAATAGTATATTAAAACTCTTTTATTAAAAATCCCTATAGGCGCTAATAAAAAAGCCCAAAGCATTTTCAATAACTAAAAAAATATTAAATAATATATTGGAATCTTAGATTTATTCCTTCCTAATGGATAAATATCTCTTTGACTTTTTTATATATATTATTTATTTTACTAAGGACTTAGACGGTTATATAAGTAACCCCTTATAAACAAAATTATAAGGACCAATTATTAATAACCGCCCCCACTCCCTGCCCCCTCCTCGCAATTATTAAATACCTCCTTACAGTATTAATAGTCAAACAAAATTCCAAATATGAGCGGCCTATTTATTAACTAGCTCATTAGGAAAGGAAGCTTTCCTTTCTTTCGTTCTTTATTCTAGACGAAATATAAACTCGCCCGGAGCTTTTATGAAAAGAATAAGTTCTAATAAATCTACCGTTATAAAAATAATAGTTAAATAGTAATAATAATAACGCTAAGCCATAGGTAAAGCAAGTATAAATAATATAATTGACCTCAGAACTAATACGATTAATATAATAGAACCTTACACTCTTTGATAAAATAGGTAAGAAGAAGACTTTAGACCCCTCGGACGATTTGGGATTAATTAAGACCATTTTGACTATAGCTTCTGGCTTTGCTATTTAGGTATATAAAAATAGTATCCTCAATCCCTCTAATTTTAAGCCTTTTAAGGACTTGGAGGAGACCTATTAATAAAGTGCTCTATCCCGCGGGACAGCCTCGCCTACCGAATTGGAATATGGTAATTATATCGATTGGGTCAATAGGGCTGTTAATGAAATAATTGTGGTTATTGAAATTATAAAACTATTAAAAAAATATAGTAATAAAAGATATAATTAAGTGTTTAACTAGATAGTTATAGCCTTTTTAAAGGATGTGGGCTTTAATTATAGCCTATTGGCTCCCCAACCGGATTTTGTTGAAGGATTAGAAATAAGGGACTTCCTCCCGTTTCCAGTCAACGAATATATCCCAGGGGCTGTTTTCTATAAGAATAACCCTCATATAGTGATGTTACTACACATAGCCGGAGAATGGAAGGGCCCTAACGGGAGTATAATAAAAGCAATACTGTAAAACTCCTATAACGGAGTAGTATTCGTCTACGCTCGGAACTAGGCCCTTACCTTCTAGGGAAAGTCTAACCTCCCTGGATATATAAATATTACAACCTTTACTATAAATAATACCCAGTTTAACTTTTATGCACATTATATAACTTCCACTGGAGATAATACGCTTAAATATTACTAGTTTCCTATTAGATCGACGAATTTAATCAATTCCTATGTGGAATATAAGGAGGGCCAGAAGTATTTCAGGAATGAATAAGACCATATAAGGAGATAGTTATAAGCGCTAAGAGACGAATTAAAGAAATATTACAAGAAGTAATATAATAATAACCTCTATCTTATTATTAAAAAAGTGCTGCCCTTATCTATACTAGTACCAGGCATTAAACCACTAGATATTTATAAGGACAAAGGCAATTATAAAGTTATTGAACACTAGTCTATTTACTAGCCAATGCCGCCCACGTTATCCAAATACAAGAGTAGCAAAACGTACTTTTACTACTTGCACTTAATACTACATTCGTCCAAAGCTCCCTCATTTACCTATAGTAATAGTAGCAAGCGAAAAGCCTTTTTTTTACAATTGTCCCACGAGTCTTCTGGACATATTAGTAAATATAGGAGTCACTGGAAGAAGGACGTTATAAGTAGACGTTATTACTACAAGCATTTGAATGGTACTGTTTTTAAATTTAACAACGAGGAAGACAAACGTACCTAATACGGTTTCTGGAATATAGACCATAAAGGAGGGAAAACCTATTATAACCTGACTGTGGGGCAATAGCGCTAAAACAAATGGTACAAGACCTGTACCAAGTAAGTGGTGATAGCACCTGGGATGCGGTGTCTCAAGCGGTGTCTCAAGCAAGTCACCGGACACAGGCCGAGTTGAAAATGATTTAGGAGCAGCGAGCTTCCCTTTTCTTAGAAATCCAGTCTTTTCTTAGAAATCCAGTCTTTACCTAATTCTCAGAGGCATCTAGCCTTACGCCACCCTTGTTGCCCAGTGTACCCTGACTTTCTGCCAATATAAACCCTGCACCAACAGACTCTTACTTAGGGGCGTAACATTTTGAAAGCTCTTGTTCAGTGATTCGGGGTGACGGCTAAGGAGAGCTGGCCTGTGGTTGCCTTTCCGTTTTTGTATATAGTCACAGTGGTGAGCGATAGGCTGTCACGTGCTCGGTACGTGACGCCTGGACATAAGTATTGCGCCAGTGCCTCAGATTTAGATTGAACAGAACAACTCACCACTATGGCGAAGTTCCGGGGGTGACGAGGTGCGTTGTCGTTTTCCTACGTTGTTTTCCTATGTTGTCTTCCTACGTTGTTATCCTACGTCGTCTTCCTACATGCCTCCCTCCGATCAGAGGAAGGCCTGCCCATAGGTTGGCCTTCCAGGCCGACCGCTGGGTTCTGTGTGTGCTGTTCATCACCAGTTCAAATGGGGGCCAATTCGGGGAGCTGCTCAGCAGCCTGTCCAAACCGGTCAGAATCCCCCTATACTAACAAATACAAACACAACAATATCTCTTTTGTTATACCAAAACCAAACACCCGCATCAAAAGACGCCCGACTGCCTATTTGCCGTCATATTCGACATCAAAAAACTGGAGAGATTACCAACATCATTATCATTATCAATACAAACAACAACAACAAGTGGCCACCCGGCAAGAACGACCCCCTCCGATTGAACCGTCTTGGACCATTTAGTCAGGTAGGCCAGTGTTCTCCACGGTTGCGAAAAATTCTGCAGTTCATACTACAGTCAAGCTAATAGTCGAGTGCGAAAAATGGGTACCAACCCCCGCTCACAAAAAATGTCCGGGTGGTCGCTGTCCGATCGCCCCGATTCGGTTCTTCCCCTGATTAGACGGACCCGCGCAACTGAGACTGGAGGAGAGCTTCATTTCCCGCGGACCGATTCCGACCAGGTTTAACTTTACTGGTATTTATTGAGGCGCAGACTAGCCAGGGCTAGGTGTCACGACCCAGGCCATGACCTCAAGGAGGGTGCACGGGCCACGGTAAGACACCAATCAGAGAAGCACAGGGCGCGGGGACCCACAAGCCCCGAGCGGACCAATCACGACGGACCCGGCGGTGTTGGACCCGGGCCTCGGGTCCAACGGACTCGGGTCCAACCCCGGACCAGTCGCGATGGACCCGGCGGTGTTGGACCCGAGCCTCGGGTCCAACAGGCTCGGGGTCGCGGACCAGACTCCATGTATATAGATACGATGGTTGTGCCCACAACTGTG
>JAPZLL010000082.1:0-36759 GCA_036250225.1 Cercophora sp. LCS_1
GCAAAGAGTGACTGAGGGTCAATTGACTGTTGCTTGCTTGAATCAACTATTTACAAAGGAAAGAAGGCCTATATTTATAGGCACAGAAGGCCTGGGGGCTTTCTGTTCCAGAGGGTTCTGTGAGCCAAACACTGACGTAACACGCTGGCAATCTAGAAGATTCAGTGGGCCACAGAACCTCGTATTCTGTGTGTGGCTTCCATGGTGTGGCAGCCACTGTGGGCCCACTGTGGCTTAGTGCTTTGGCACCCCCACCACCACTGCTGCAAAGCAGCAGTGCTGTTGGCCACCAGTTACAGGGCACTGGTAGCTATTAATTCAACAATTAAATTACCTACTCCTCTACACTTTAAAGGAAAATTATTATAATTCAATTCCTGGATTATCCAATTCCGCAACTATATTACCTATAATATAAACTGCTTCAATAATAAAAAATTTAAGATTATTTTTAATGGGGTATTCCTGGATAAAATAGCCACTAAATGGTTTAAACCTTATATAAAACAGTAGAAAAACGATAGAAAAACGTCGAAAATAGCGATTTTGAGCCGTTGGCTATTGTGGGTGTTCAAAAGTTATGTTAAAAAGTGTGTGTTTGTGGCCGTGTTTTGTGTGTTCAAAAGGTGAAAGAGGTCGCCGGAAACGGTTTTTTTGAAGAGGGGAGGCCCATTGACCCTGAAAGGCGGCCTTCAGTGGGTAGGTGTTTGCTTTTAGTGCATTAGTGCCCTGTAGGTCGGCGGGGCTACAGCGGCCCTATAGCGAATCAGCGGCTGGATCAGCCGGCGATGTGGGTATTCGGGGATACCCGTGGCGGCGCACGCAGTTCGGCCAGAGATATCTCGTAATACCGTTGGGGGCAGGCGTGCAGGGTTAGGGTTTTGTGTGGGCCGCTGATCAGCGAGCGGCTGATTTTCGGTCAGCCGAACCGTGGATACCAATGCGCATCCCCTTGGGGCCGTCGCGCACATTTGTTTGCAAGAAAACACCCGCCCCAACCCTTCTGAAAGCCTGCAAGCAGTCGACAGTCATGGCTCAATACCTCGCCTTTGCCAACTCCTGCCACAGGCCATCCGGGAAATCGTCTTGGCACTCTCAAAGCAAACGGATGAGAACGCCGGTCTCCGAGCCGCTCTGGAACGAACCCGCAGTTCTCTGCTTCTCTGGTCAAATGACTACGGAGTGGCCGAGGGCATGGTCGACGAAGCTTTTGCCGGGTGTTCCATGCTCCGCAACATGGCAACCGAACTGCTGCTTCACATGTACGAGGTTGTCACCAATCGTGAGTCTCCTGCACCACCATGTCGTGCTTTGTTTCACTGACAATCGTAGGGCTAATTCCTATGATGAGAATCGTTAAATCTGATACGCTTCAGCGGTTGCTCACCCAACTACAAGTTGTAGTTGAGGGTGTGGTCGATGCGAACACAGCGGGCGAGGTGGCATCGTCATGCAGCGCTCCAAGCACGGGCTCTGATGATATAAAAGAAGTCATAGAAGACCTTTCCAACGACACACATTGCCTTTTTGGGCTCGCACCACTATTTGCCCGTCCTGCATACGACCCCGGCACAACGGTGCCGCGCCCGAAGGTTACTAAGGAATCAGTAGCAGTATCCTCCAACGGCAGCGAAAAGTCGACCAGGGAGGTAGGCGACGATCTTGCCGAAGAACAACCCACGGAATCCCCAAAGACGGCAGCGGTGGACTCGGGATTGTCCCGTGACGGCGGCGGTATTGTCAAGTCAGACTCGGCAACAGCTCTCTCGGCTCTCCCACGCTCTCTGCCCTGGCGAGGAATACCCGAAAAACCCAAGGGCAAAGCCCGAGGGTCAAAAAAATCCGCCATCGCGGGCGCGGACACTGAAGCGACAAGTGCTCTCGACTGCGCTAGTAGCGCTACCTCGGAGACGGCATCATATTTTTCCCGGCGATCCGATACCTTTTCCTTGGTGACTCAGCCTACTACTGCCGACTCGGGCTTTGAAACAGAAGATAGTGTTTTCGGTCAGGACATTGGAGACTTCCTGGAACTGTGGATATCCCGCGCCTGCTGTCCCCCTGCCGGGCCGGGTTCTTCGAGAGGTCCACTAACTCAGGATTCGATTATCCCGACGGATATGGACCACAAAACTGAGTTTCTCTCCACAGTGAGGAAGGTCACGACCACAGAGGCTATTGTCGCGTTAATATCACTAAACTATGGCGTCTCGTCAATTACCGCCGAACTTCTAGGGGCACTTGGCTTTTTTGTCATAAAGTGCAAGCTAAAAGCCGCTCTTAACCCACTGGGGGGCTTCTTTCGAGCAATCGGGGTATGTAGGTTGCTTGTGGAGCTCAACACTGAGGATTGCACTCGCAAAAAGTACATCAACATGCTGGTACTTTCCGATCCAATACGAGAGAACGTTGGGTTAATTCTGGGAAAGCCGGATATCGAACTGCTCATGCCAGATTCAGTGAGCAGGATATCCAGTAGTTTAGATGACCCCCAATTGAGGATACGGAGTTGGCTTACAGAGGTGGCTGCAAGTGGTATAGAGCTCAAGGGGGATCAAATTCCTAGCGAAGGCACGGATTTTCGGGGGGACTCTGGCTCGAAGCCTGCGGCAAGAGGTTCTGATTCCCAGAGCAAAGAGGGCCAGTTTAAGGTTGACAAGGATCAGCAAGCACCACTTCATCGTCGCAAGGGAAAAAAGGTTTCAAGGTAAGAAGTATAAGGTATGTATGTCGAATCACATACGCTCCGAGCCCAGGTACATACGCCCCGAATTCAATGAGAAGTTCCTCTTGCATGAATTGGCGTCAATAAATACACTTGAGTCAGTGATTACTTTACCTACCTAGGTACGTTACCTAGGTAGATGTCAGCGCCTAATAACCCCTCCTCCCCCCACCCATAAGGTATCCTCAACCAATGTACACCATATCACTCTAGGTCTCATATGCTGAAGACTCAGCGTAGATGATCCTTCTTTTCCGTCACTACGAGGAGGAAAGCGAAGCCCGACACTTCATAATACCGTAACATGTTCCGGAACACCATCCACCTCAAGTTCAAAGAACGCGAAGGTGGCAAGTCAGCCGGCACATGCGGCTTTGTCGGAATGATCCGCTTGGCCGTACCCTTCATCGCTGTGAAAAACGGGTCGATCGGGTTACCGACCACTTCATCAAAGTCGTTTGAGCTCGTTGTAACCGGGTGGCCACCTCATCCTCTTCAGCACTTCTGTTCCCCTTGCGTAGTTGTGTAAGATGTTGACTGCATCGCTTGTTCCTGTTCGGAGCCTGAGTGAACATGCCGCTACCGGGGGATTCGTGCCATTTGGAGCGAACAACGTCTCATCTCGTCGTTGTAATTCTCATTGTGGAAGCTTGTGTTTGTACAAAGGCACCTCAGATGGCCGTCGGGATCCGTGTGGGTCTTTTGCGGTCGAAAACAGGGGCGGACAGAGTGCTCTGTTACATCAGATTCGTTGTTTCAACGGGCAACGTTTTCAACTTGAGAAGTGCTATTATTTGCTGAGAGTACCCCAACTTGCCAGACTCTGATCCAGAAAGCGGGAATTTCAAGACAGGTTATCCTCGTACAATCTCCAGAAATCATCATCCTCGCCTTGAATCACACCAACCGTGTCGCCTAGTAGAAAGGAATCCAAAGGGGAATTCACAGCTCCATCACCAATCATTGGAGACATAGGTGGATGGACCTTGGTCTTCTCCAATTGACACGCAGAGAGTCCCCCATTATCCACTGACACGACCTGGGGGGTACTCTCAGATGTGGCCGAGTCGTTAGTATCCACGGGAAGTGCCATAGATGGCCATGAAGTTGTATCACTGCCGGTGTCACTAGTCAGTCACGGGATCTAGGCACTTGGTGTCGTAGGAGCGTGGGGGTTGGCGGGAATTGTTGTGACATGATCGAAGCACCTTTGCAGTTCTGACCGACATTCTTGGCTGAGATTCTCTTGCTGCAACCGCTGGCGGAGGTAATCCTGGATGGCCCGGACTGGCACGACGTGAGGAGACGGCGGAGTAGCGCTCGGGGGATCGTAATCTGATGACAGGGGTATGTCAGACCTGCAGACTTATACGAAGGGTGCAGCGGCGTTGTACAATACTTACAAGGAGACGGGATGACTAAGGATGACAGGTTGGGATCAAGATAGAAAATAGAACGGTAAATCTCCCTCCACTTCTCTTCGTCACCTATCTTTCTTTCCCGGCACTTCAGTCTTGATTTCTGAAGTTCGTCAATGGTGTCGATCTGTAGCGGAATCCCAAGTTGAATCTTGTCCTGGCATGGAGGATAAACTTTGTGTTCGTCAAGTGCCTCATGGGTGACAAACTCTAGGAGGCAACGGTTGTATCTGAATACGGACTGAAAGTGCTTGCGATATATGTGTTCCCTGTAAAAGAGTCTGTCAATTTCTGCTGTGTAATCATTGTATGTACCTTGTAGATCGGGTAAGCTGGACGAAAGACGCTCACTTCAATCTTGGGATGGTCCAGCCGGGACCATCGCATGTCTACATCTTGACAGGACGTGGAATACTACACGAAATCAATATCAATCACCAGTCAGGCACAGTTGAACTATTCGTCATCCATATCCGTGCTCGCACTCCAAAAAGCCCCTTTAATCACCCCGCTGACGTACGCCGGGCTGATGTATCTGAACCGGTCTTCCCAGGGCCGCAGGACGGCTGGCATGGAGCAGCCGTCAAAGTGACGACAATATCCCCGTCCTGAACGGAATGCGTACCTGCCGCGAAGCATCCAGTCACAGTCCGAAACGCTGTTTTCCAGATCATCCCGCTGAGCTGCCCGATTGCTGTATGTGCTTCTCTGCTCAGGAAGCAGTCCCCGGTTTGGAAAAGCTCCTCAAGATTGTCCTGCACTTCCGCCAGAATTAGACGGCTTGGGTCCGTATTGGATCTCCATCTAACCACCAGTGTTGATATAATCTCAGCTATATCCCGTAGGTGCTCTGAAGAGGGTGGCACCGGCATCGTATCCTCAACCATGACCTGGGCTAGCAGCAGCTCTGCAGGCACCGAGTGCTCGCGCGGGGCTTGGGCTTCGCCAAGGCCTTGGGCAATTTCGAGCCAGCTTTAGAGGGACTCGAGGAGACATAGAATGCTGTTGTTATCGGTTGGCATCATCGAGTGCGCCCCTGTTAGCATTGTGGCCGAATTGTCTACCACCCAAGGCTGCCCGACAGCGCACACGGTACCCAGCCGCCGCCCCTTGATGCTGATGGCATGGACGTCTGCGCTGAATGCAAACTGACACGCCGAGTCTCCGGCGGGCCTGGTGTCTCTTCTGTCGTGCAGGAACATTTGCGGTGGCGTGGCCGGCGACCACTCGCGGATACAGCCCGCAAAGCTGGGCACCCAGGAAGGGATCCCCTGCTCCCAGCCGGATGATTCGCATACGCACAGCAACAGGCGATCAAGGCCCGCTCTGTCCGAACGGATGATCTCCCGGGCAGTTTCCGCGTAGATGGCGCCCAGCGGCTTTCGGTAGTCCGGAGCTTGCATCGCATATCCGAGGCGCTTGCAGATCCCATGCAGCGCGTAAATCTTGTCCTCGGGCCTGGTCGCCTCTAACGCCAGGGCTGGCGGTATTAAAAGGTCAGCGAGGGTAGGCCGAGGCGCCGAGGCACCAGCACCGCTCGCTCGCTTGCGTTGGGGCTCCTCTTGTTGGCGGATCCATTCCTGCACCGTAAAGTGGTATCTGAGATGGGAACGCCACTGCGCGCACACATTGTTGGACTGGACCTTCGAGTATGGCAAACGGGTGAAGTCGGAAGCGGAAATCAGATTTCTGAGGTGGAAGAGATAGTTGCCGCAGTAAAATGTGGCTTTACGGCTAAGAGCGACCTCTTGGACGACCCGAGCAACGGTGAGAGTCAGCAGCGACAAAAGAGAGGTGGAACTGAGTTCACTTACCCAGTAGCGCCTGAACCAAGGCAGACAAAAAAGGCCGTAAAGCTTGCCGTAGGGATACTGGGGGGTGCACTCCAAGACATCATCGGCCAGACGTTCGTAGTTTGCACGGAAGGACTGCTGCCGCGGCCCCTGTACGATGGCGCCCATGTAATTGTACGACAGCTCTTTTATGGCCGCACAAGCAATGTCGGAAGTGGCATCGCCCGGGCCCAGATAGACGCAGACCTGGACGGCGTTGCGGTAGATCCGGTCCATCATGGCGACCTGGTGGCCGCGCTCCACCAAGGCCTCGGGCGCGTTCGTCTGGCTGATGTAGATAGAGTTGACCCAGATCTTGCGGCTGGCCTTGCCGCGCAACAGGCGACGCAGGGCCGCGGCGCAGTTAGCCGTGATGCGCAGCTGCCGCCCGTCCATATCGATAGTCTCGCACAGCGCAGAGTCGACCTAAGTGTACGACAGCGCGTAGTATTCGGGCGGCGATTCGATTGAAGCTTCGATCAGCGATCCGTGAAGCGGAAGCTCTCCGTCGTGGAAGACATCGGCGGGCAGTTTCTTCAGCCGGAGAATACGGAAGTTGTGGGCCGATCTGAGTGGTATGTACTCGAACAAAGGGACGTCGCTGCGCTGCTCCTCTGATTCATGAGCATCAGGGGGTCCAGACCACAGGACTCGGCATGCGAAAGCTACATTCTCAATGTGCTCGCGCAAAACCCGTCGGTAGAATCCATTGACCATGTTTGTTGTTGTCGGGGAGAGCTCATGTCTGCGAAGGCAAAGGTGGGAGAGAGGAACAGAGGCGAGCCTTCAGGGTTGAGCGTCGAAGGAAAAAGGGTTTTACCTATTTACGTGTGGAGCGCAAATGCGAGTTGGGCTGAAGGACCCAATCTCCGAATCCAATCATGTGTGAAACAATCATATCCGCAGCAATGGCTGGGTGCCCCCACCCCCCTACGTGCCAGCGGCACCAACCATTGGACCGATGAGGTTGTACGCACGCAGTGGTTCACGAATCTACTTGGCTAGGTGCGCTGAAAAGCTTGAGTTATCGACAAGATCTCGACAAGAGCTGGTCCAGACCGACGTTGTTGATGGTGGAGTTGACCACCTTAATTACAAACACCGGGTTCTGTGCAACATTACCCATGGTGTAGGTCCAGTTGAGTGGGAGATTATCATCGTTGGGCCTGCACTGCCCCAGCAGGGCCTGCGTCACCAGGTCTTTGTACTGAGCGTCGCCAGTGATGCGCCAGTAGTTGATGAAGGAGCTCCAGAAGACGGCCGTGTTCCACCGGTAGTATGAGCCGTCCGGAGGCGGTCCGGGCAGAATGCCGGGGGTTTCGCCCGTCTTGTTGCCCTGGTAGAAACTCATCAAGTCATGGCGACGGTCTTCGCGGTCGTGACAAGGTCGTCGTGCGAATCAATCTGGAAAGGGGACGCCGCGAGGACCCCGGCCGCGAAGAGGGCAGCAAGGCCGGCGAGGGATGCGATCATGGTTGAGCGAGTGTGTTAGTGATCTGCGAGATGAGCGAGTGACCGGCACCGCTTGGTGTGAGCGGTCGGGGATTTGAGGTCATATTTTTTTCAAACTCGGCTTGTCTCCCGTCTCATATTCAACAAATCCTTCGGCGGCCGCGCCGTACCCGAACTCCCCTGGTTGGCACACGGACCGCTCCACTCCCGTGGTACTAATCAGACGTTGGACCCCCTAACCGATCTTTCATAACCCAGGTCTTCGCCCCAGGGATGGAGCACAGACTAGGCAGTTAGAGGAAACCAATCACTAGGTCCAGAGGGCAACGAGCTACCGAACATCATAGTTTGTGGTAGCCAGTTGAAAATGACGTGGCGACCCTTCGGGGTTTCCAAATTATCTCAGGGAGGGACTGCAGCGGTAACAAATAAGATCACCCGTGAGCGCCGTAGCTGGGTCGAATCGATTGTAGTTTCTGTGAAGAGGAAAGAGAGAGAGAGGAAGAGCTCCTCTGGGAGCTCTCCTGAGTATGTCTAACAGTTATGGAAGTGGAGCCTTCCCCTGAGGTTGGCCGGGCCGTGGCCGAGGCTCATTCCGGGGCTCTAGCCCCACAACAGGCAGCTCATCGTTGGCGTGGGATTGACTCCCAGTTTCGCTTACTACCGCCCCAGAAAAATGCTACATTGTCTGATGGACGCAGGATGTTTGGTCCTCCTTCGGCATCTCGTACTGCTTATAGTGGGCGGGTGGATAGAAAGATTGCGGGTCGATTACCATTCGTTCAAGGGTACAGGTTACGAAGTCGCTAATAGGGCTTAGACGGGTGTTCAACGACCAATCAACGAGCATGTCAGGGGCACAGCTCAGGGTTACGTTAGGCATCCAGCTTCGCTTGCTTACAGCTAATTACGGGAGGCGAGACAAGGCCCAGGGGAAAAAAAGGCGCGCAACTTGTATAAAACACCAGTGTTCCCGGAGCGATTCCAGGAAGCACTCAGACGGATCAAGACACTGCAGAAACCGCAACCAGAACGCCATGATTTTGAAAGCGCTTGCGGCCCTCGCGGTCGCCGGCTCGCTCAACCTCTTTTCCCTGGCTCGGGGCAACCCCGTCCTCATGCAGGCCCGAGACCTCCTGACGCCTCTCGGCGCCAAAGCGACAGATGATCAGGAACGGTGGTCGCCGGCGCTCGACTACGACACGGATAGCTGCTACAACGTGGCGGCCATCAACGCCAACGGGGACCTGAACAAGGGCCAAGACCCTGCAAAGGGTGACGCTGAGATCCTCAAGTACTGCCGCAAAGAGGAGCGCCTCTCCAAGACGAACGTCTACGTGCGGCACCGGTGCAGCAACGGCTGGTGCGCCTACCTGTACGACTACTACTTCGAAGCCGACCGCAGCGGCGTGGCCGGCGGGGCGGGCAGCCACCGGCACGACTGGGAGCACATTGTCGTCTGGGTGCAAAACAACCAGGCCAAGTACGTGCAGGTATCGCAACATAACCGCGTCGCCACGCGCAAGGTTGGCGACCCAGCGTACCTCGGCTGGGAGCAGGGCACGCACGCCAAGATCGTCTACCACCGTGACGGCCTGCGAACACACGCCTTCCGATTTGCCGACAAGAAGGACGACCCGCCCGAGAATCACTGGAAGAGCTGGCGCTGGGGAAGGGGCGCCGGCCTGATTGAGTGGGGCCAGATTCCAAGCAATCTGAGAAAGAAGCTCTCGGACGCCGACTTTGGCTCTGCGTCCATGGTTGTCAAGGACGATCCCAACGGCGACTCGTGGAACTTTCGATGGTGGTTGGATTGGGCGCGGGACTACTGTGATGATGTCGGCTGCTACAAGATTGCTCCCGAATATAACCCCGGGATTTAGAGGGCGGCTTTTCTTTTACTCGGGGGATGTATTAACCTGTTATTTGTTTGGGTGCAGGGCCGCTCTGCCTGATTTAGGAGAGGAGTGAGCTCTTTTAGTTCTATGATCTTGGTGGTTTGGGAGGGTGTTTCATACTGGAAAGCCAACGGATTAGCCCCCTTGCTCAACATGTTCATTTCGATTCCGAGAATCCGAATTCTTCATCTGATGGCAGAGGTCGACCCGTTCCCCTGACTTCTGGCTGGTAAACATCTCAGGGGACCAATCACTCGATAACCTATGACAAATAACCCCACAGTGAAGGAAAACTCCGTCCAGTGACCCATACCGATGGAACTGGGCCACAACTCAAGGTAACAATGCTGTGTCAGGCTGAAGGCCGGTCCTCCCGCCGATCAGAAACGCGCACCCACATATCTCTGATGAAGAAGACCGAGTACTGTCTCTCATTCCAGGGCGCCTTGGGATTCAAGATCTGGAAGTTGAAGTCTCGCAGGAGCTAACCCACGATCTCGCGTTAGCACAGTGAAGAGTTGTACTGTCATCATTGAGAAGGATCCGTGGGTAGAGGGATGAGTCAAGGGTTGACCTACCTCAAAGAAGACCTTGTTCAGCTCGAGCAATGCAATTGTCTTGCCCGCGCACCCGTAGCGCCCGTACCCAAAGATAAGTTCGACGTGCCGCTCCATTTCGATGCGTATATCCGCGCCGGCTTCAAGCCACCGTTCCGGGCGGAATACGCTAGCATCTTGGCCAAACACGTCTTTTCGACGCAAGAGAGACCATACATTCCAGGCGATTTTAGTACCACCCGGGACGAGTTTTCCGTCGAGCGTGTCGCCTTCCGGTGGGACGAGCTTGCTCGCGAGGATGTGGTTGGGTGGATGGATGCGCAGCCCTTCGTAGATGACAGCCTTTTGCAGGACATGGTGAGAATCCTTTGCGTTCGCCAACAAGAACAATTCTGATCCGGGCACGGGCGAGATGGGGTGATTTCATACCTGCAGATACGGCAATTTCTTAGCCTCGGCATGAGAAACTACCGGTGAGCTGGCCCTGCTGCTGGCGATGGCTTCGTCAATCTCGTCTTGTAAGCGCCTGTAGACATGCGGAGTAGTAAGGATGTAGAGCATCGTGCCGCGAATAATGCCGGCAGTAGTATCAGAACCGGCGGCGACGGCTAACGGCACTTCGGCTTCGCAGTGCCGCCGGCTCAGGCCGTGACGAATGAACGAGCCCTGGAAGGAAAGTTGTTAGCACTCAGACAGGCCTTGGGCCACAGGCGTACGAGGGGCAACGCTTGCCAGCATGTCAGGTCTTTCCGGTGCATCGGACTCAAACCGTTCGGTGACCACTCTCCTGGCGAGACTGCTCATTCGCTCTGTGTTTAGCGACGGTAAGTATTAACGAGAAGCTGAGAGCACGAACCCGTTCACATACCCCATCCCTTCAGGGTCAGTATCCTTCGGCCCTATGATCATGAGCGTGAGGTCATTCAGGAAGATTCGCCGCATCCAGGGAACGTCGCAGCACAACACATAAAAGGCGGCCACATCTTCAACTGTCTGGATGAATTTGTTGACGTCGGAATCTGTGGCGAGGCACCCCCATTGGCGTCCAAAAGCGAGTTTGGTGATGGAGTCAATGGTCAAGTACTGGGCCGTTCTGCCGAGGTCCATGGGCTTTGTGTCACCAGCTGTCGATAAATACTTTCGCCGTATCAGGTCTTTAAAGCACAGTAGCTGACCGTCGATGTCTGCCTCTAGGGTTGGCACATCTTTCCCCGAGTAGGCCGCAGCCGTCTTCGACTTGATGTCATTGTGGAGCTCATCGTCGTCAGTCGTAAACATCGAGTGGACGTGCGGGTCCGACCTGAAGGAATTATACCACTTGTCTCGCTTGTAGGGCGAACGGGCAGCATTCATCCGGCGGATGATAGCTGGGTCGTCGGTGATGAGAACGTCCGGGCCGATGCGGATGAGTGCATCGCCATACTTTTCCTTGGTTTCCATGTGGATTTGCCAAGCTCTCCCTGAGAGCGCCGTCTTCATCATCCACGCGTATGAAAAGCGGCCAAGCGTCGGGCCTGCGAAGTGTCGTAAGCGATACCACGACACGAAGCATGAGGTGATATATGCTGCGGAGATCGCCAAGGCAAAGAGGAGGTATGCCATTTGGGACAATCGTTTCAGTCGAGGGGGCCGAGGGCGAAGTTTTGTCAATATGTCAAGCAAGAGCCAGTACCTAAGGGAAGACCTTGTCTCTGAGCGAGATACTACCTACCCCTCTTCTGTTTGATCGGGAGAGGTAGGTTTTTATATCAAATGGTACCCCGCTCCATGGGCCGAGTGCTGCTTGGCGGCTGCGGGATAGCACCAATGAGGCACCTGGTACTTATCGTCCTGTGTCGCATTGAAAGGCACACCTACTTAGGGGAACTAACAGAAGTTAGTAATATCTGCCCGATAAAGCAAACAGCCAGCTATACCTATTATGAAGTAGCATACAGGGATAAAGTCAGCGATTATAAGGTGTAATGCCATGTGCTGGAATTGTGGAAGTTACCAGGCTTCCTCCACACATATGGACGCCTAGCAAATACCTCCCAACATACCGTACCGACGAACGTATACGTGTGCCTATTATCTTACCACTCCGGTCGTTCTTTCTGGGCCCACCACCTCAGGACACACGTACCACATCACATACAGCCCTTTAATTCCTGACAAGTGCGTCGCTCTGTCCTCTAGCGTCATAATAGATACACGTCTCATGTCCTCCAGCAACCTCATACTTCTACACGCGTACAAAAGCTTCACAGCGAGAATATCCGGAATCCTTTTCATATATAAAACCTAACAAACTAGATCTGACTCGTAAAGGCAACAACCAAAATAATAATAACATAAATAATAAAGAAGATCCAGTAAATAACCTAAATGACATTGAGGTTATATACCGTACATCGTCCCCAATGGCAAGATGTGACAGGCCACCAACGTCCCCATCAGCTGCTCGGCTAGCTAGCCACTGTTCCCGCCTCGGACCCGCTTATCACGGAGCTGGCGACGGCAGATCAAGCGCGATTGGAGTTTTCGGAAGCGGCCTCAAAAAGGCGTAGCTGATCCAGATTGGTCAAGCAATCGACATCTGCCTCCGCAGCCTCGCTGAGCATTTGTGTTAACGGCGGCGGCGCGAGCTCGTAGAGGCCGTTGACGATGGGTTCTCTAGCGCACGCGCGGCTGGCAGCTAGCAATTTTGATTGGTGCCACCTTCTTGAAACCTTTGCTCTGTGGCAGCTTCCGCTGTTTTCTGTTGGATATTGCCGAATCTGCCCAATCCCCCTGCCTGCGGGCGCTTTGCAGTGGACTCAGTTTGAAGATAAAAGCTCTGGATCATCATTTCCCCATCGGTCGTGGGTCCGTCCTGCAAGAATCCAAGCCGGAGTTGGGACTTGGAAGCCACCACTCGCACCACTTGGGACGGACAGTCATCAAACAGCAACGCAGCCTTTGACGCATGTCTGTATTATCGGTGGTCGGCAGGGCGCTATCTTGCATCCTCATCGGCATGCAGGGCTCGGAGTTTCCGGAGTATCCATGACGTTCGCAACTTGTGAAGTCGCTATAAAACGGTGGATGACTAAAGGTAACCTTTACTCAGCATGGGGTCGAAGTTATCCCCTTCGGCGAGGACGTACAGTGCGATTGCCTCTCCAACCTCTTAGCACTGCGTTTTTAGGTAGTTTCCTCCTCCACCCAACAAACACTGAAACTCCAACAAGCTTCATCCACCATCTGGGCATCATGGACTGAAGCCTCGAATCCAGTCAGCACTGTGCGCATCATCAAGGCTGAAAGATGGGAAGGGAATTACCTTGGGCCCCATACCCCCTATCCATTGTTCCCCAACCAGATGTATAAGTACAGCCAAGCGGCTCGGCGGTGCGCGTCTTTCCTCCTCCTCGCTCTTCTGCACTTAAATCATTCTGGGCTGTTTAGTCCACATTTGATGTCGTCGTACCCACACCACACTGGCTTTCGCAAAGAAAACAAGATATACGGATCCAGCGACACGAGAGACGATGGCTTCTAGTACCGCGGGCGAGTCCAAGCCCTACCTTCCGCTTGCTGGCCTCGCCGGAGACGGTTGGTCCAAGGACGGCAAGGCGACAGCCGCCTGCTACTGCGGCACCGTGCAACTCATTGTGGTGAGCCCAACGGTCTAATTAGCCCAACGGGATATCAAAACTGACGTGTATCATCTCGCAAATAGTCGCTCGACGGCGTCGTCAACACCTTTGTCTGCAACTGCGCCGACTGCCGCAATATCACCGCGTCCATGTTCGCCGGCAATTTCACCGCCAAGAACTCGCACTTTGAGCACGCGCGCGGAAAGAACCGTCTCAAGACGTTTAGCCAGTCCCAGACGATAGCTTCGGGCAAGGCGATGACCAAATACTTCTGCGAAAACTGCGGCACACTCATGTGCCGTGTCGGCGAGCGCTTCGCTGGCGTGAGCATCCTACGCATTGGCACTGTCGACGACTTCTCGTTGCATGAGACCAGACTCCGACCACGCCGGGAGCATTGGACGAAAGACCGTGTCTGCTGGTTCACGGGAGTCCAGGGGGCCGAGGAGACTTTTGAGGCCCAGGGATGAGGGCGAAGGCCGTGGCTCGCCATGTAGCGCAATATGGCAGCTCGCCGTCAAGGCATTTATCCGGCGCAACGGTTCCATCGTACAATACTTGACGCCGATGTGACAGCCTTCTAGGAGCAGACGGCGGCCCGAGAGGGGAAGGATAAGGTCGGAAGGACAGGTTGGCTGTGTACGGCGTGGATTGGGCCTCCTTTGATGGCCCTCCAAAGGGGTTATTGATCTCAATCCTCCTGAGGTGACTAGTTCGATCAATGAATCAATATTCTTTCTTCTGGCACGCCCTAAATCCTTGGAGCTTACACTCTGGCATGATGTCGCCCGCTCTCAAGCACAGTACGGCATCTAACTTCCAGGTTCAGAGCGGGTTTCCAACGCGGATGCACGAGAAGGCATCCCCCAACCTGGGGTCATGTATCTAACTTTGGTTGAGAGGAATGGGGGCACCGTAGAAAAGTCAACTTTACTAATGGGTGCAAATCAATGAACAGAATCCGGGCCGGCCAACCCCTTCTCAATCGACTAGGCCCGGAGACTCAGCAACTAATAGTACCAACTTCCATGGTGGAGCGGTGGTTCAGGGGGACGTGTCGTATTTGGACCCAGACGGGATGCGCCAACATGGCGACAGAAACGCCAAAGTTCAATTGGCGCCCTCGGGACATGCCGCTTTCTAGATCACATCCAAATTGATTGATGACCAAGTCCGACAATGCGAAATTATTCAGCAGCAGCGTCGCACGACTCACGCGGCATCTGCATGCCAAGACTTTTGGACGGCAGTTCGATTCGCGGGAGGGCTTTCCGTTTCTTGGTTCCGCAGGTACATGTCGGTTTGGTGGACGAATCCGAGGGTGACTGCAAGGTCGTGTTGAGCGCATTGAGTGCATTAAAATGCAACGCGGGTATCCTGAACAAAGACGTGGGAAAAGGACGACTATAATAAGTCTGGATCAAGACCGAACTTTGTCAACTCCCTCTCCTACCTGATCAACACCTCTCCCCACCAGGCACCACAGGTACCATCACCATGTCCGAAACCAAATCCCCCCTCCCCGCCTCCGAAACCACCCCCCTCACCCACGGCAGCACCCCCCTCGACCTCCACGACATGTCCCGCATGGGCAAGCCCCAACAGCTCCACCGCACCTTCCGCCTCCTCTCCATCTTCTCCTTCACCACCGTCCTCATGGCCACCTGGGAAGCGCAGCTCACGGTAAGCATCTTTGGGCTCATCAACGGCGGCACCGCCGGCCTCATCTGGATGTACCTTGCCACCTTCCTCGGTCTTTTTGCCGCCATCTTGTCCATGGCCGAGATGGCGTCCATGGCGCCCACGACCGGAGGGCAGTACCATTGGGTGAGCGAGTTTGCGCCGGCAGAGTGGCAGAGGTTTCTGAGTTTCGTCGTCGGGTGGTTATGCGTGCTTGGTTGGCAGGTGGGGAACGCGGCGATCTCGTTTTTGGTGGCGCAGCAGATTTTGGGGGTGGTGGTGTTGGATACGAATGAGGGCTATTATGTGCCGGAGCGGTGGCATTTGACGCTGGTGGTGGTGGGGATCATGACGGTGTGCATGCTGTTGAACACGGTGCTGTATAGGGCGCTGCCGGTGGTGGAGATGGTGGCACTGGTGCTGCACTTGGCGGGCTTTGTTGCCGTATTGGTGCCGCTGTGGGTGACGGGACCGAGGGTGCAGTCGGCGAGGGAGGTCTTCTTTACATTTACAGATGGGGGCGGGTGGGGGAACGTTGGGCTTTCGTGTCTGGTGGGGATCCTCTCGCCGATATTCAGTCTGATCGGGCCCGACTCGGCCACGCATATGGCGGAGGAGCTGCGGGATGCGAGCAAGTCGTTGCCGAGGGCCATGATTGCTACGGCGCTGGTCAACGGGGCGTTGGGTTTTGTCATGGTGGTGACGTTTTGCATGGTGCTCGGCGATCTGGACAGCGTGCTGCAGACGCCGACGACGCAGCCGTTTATCCAGGTGTTTTACAACGCCGTGGGCAGTCGCGGCGGTGCGACGGTCATGACGTGCATCATGATTGTCATGGCTGCGTGCGGAGTGGTCAACAACATTGCGACGAGCAGCCGGCAGTTGTGGGCGTTTGCGAGGGACCAGGGGATGCCATTCTCGGGCTGGTTTGCCAAGGTGCATCCGCGTTGGGGACTGCCGTTGAACGCGCTGGGGGTGTCGTATGTCTTTGCGGTGCTGCTGTCGTTGATCAACATCGGAAGTACTGTGGTGAGTATCGTCTTGGCTTAATATGTCTGGGGTTCGTTTGGTCATGTCGTGGTAAACTGACCAATACACAGGCATTCAATATCCTCACGAGTCTGGGCGTGGGTGCGCTGCTCTCATCATATGTCATCTCCATTAGCTGTATCGCACTCAAGCGGATCCGGAACGAGCCATTGTTGCCTAGAAGCTTCAATCTCGGGAGGGCGGGCTTGCCCATCAATGTGTTCAGCGTCTTGTTTCTGCTGCTCACGTTCATCATGGTCAGTCGAACCAAGCCAAAGCTTTGCGGGAAATACTAATTAACACGATGCAGACATTCTTCCCACCTGTGCCAAACCCTACTCTGGAGATGATGAACTGGAACATTCTTGTGTATGGGACCGTGGTTGTCTTCAGCGTGGTGTACTACATCTTTAGAGCCCGGTTTCGATACGTCGGCCCTGTCGAGTATGTTCGGAAATCTGTCTAGGCGGGCTACAGGAAAATGAAAAGCGCGCTGCGTTCAAGACAACAGGGGGTGGTGGTTGGTGGTTGGCAGCTGGTCCTGTAGTACCGTGGCGCACAGGGATAAATCCGAGCCGACCGCGCCCACTCTCATCTACCACTGGGCAGTAGTGGGCGAGCGGTAACCCTGCAGCATATCAAACGCGTAGGATCACGCCACCCCGGGACGGGTCTGAACCGCTGTGGCTCCAATCCGCGCTCCCTCAGTTGGGACTTCAACGATCCCTACGACGCATCTCCCCCGTCTTCGAGTTCAGCACGACGCCCGGGCGGCTAATCAGGCTCGGTGGCCTCTGGGGACGGACGTACTCGACGAGACCACTGGTAAACAACACGTTACCGGGCTACGAGATACCGCAGGACGCCCTCTCCACCGTGAGAGAAGAACCCTGGCATCGAACCACCATCCAAGGCATTCCCGGCTCAGAGGACATCACCGTCTCGGTATCCGCCTGCGTGGCCAACAACATTGGTCTCACCTACGGCGTGACCATGGACAGCCCATCCGACGGACCGGAGCCAACCCTAGAATGGCGAGGCCGCCTTCACAGACGGCAATCCGACATCGCCGATCTCTCACGTTTCCGCTACGACACCACTGCCGTCCGCCGACAGCTCTCGGCCACAACCGCCTCCCTTACCCCTCAACAGCGTGGCATCATGAACCTCAACCCCGACCCGTCCAACTGGACAAAGCCCCTCGACGGCAGCAGCGAGCTATACCTCGCGCCCGAAGAACCCTTCCCCGCCCTGAAACCCCTCGTATGAAACCAACCCCCCCCCTCCCGCGCGCCCTGCGACGCCGATCCCTCGGCCATCATGTCCACCGCGCCCGACAACGACTCGGGCCACCCCGCGCACGTCACGCTTTTTGCAGACACGTTGGCCGAGACAAAAAGCCCTGCTCGGGCCATCCAAGCCTGGTTGAACGTCATGACGCGGCAAAAGTTCTACGACTCGCTGGGTAGATTCACGGCGGGTGGCGAGGCGCACTACGCGCAGTTGGTGCAAGTGTTTGCGCCGCAGCGGTGGTCTGGTTTTGTTGGCGTGGTGGTCGTGCTGGCTGCCATCTCGCGGCTGTGGTGTGGGTTACGGTGTGGTTCTTGCGTGTGACGCGCCATTCGATGCTCGGGCAGTTGGCAGGCGGTGGCGCAGGTGGTTTCGGACGCGGCGATGCCGCTATTGATGCTCGCTGATGATCGGAAGGATTCCGAGGTGACGGGGGTGATCCGGGCCCGTTTCAGAGGGGACGGGAGGTGCGGTGTTGCAAGGTCGAGGAAACCCGGGCGAGAGGGGAGAAGGGAACTGCTAGTTGTTGGTTTGAGGTCGTGAACTCCTTTGTGTTCGGGTACCTACCTAGGTGAGGTGGACGCCCTCGAGTGGCCATAAGGTAGATATCTGCACGTTTCTTCCGCCTCTCGCCCCGAGATATGTCCGCGAAAGCGCTACATACGCCCAAGTCTCGTCGTCCTCGTCAGTGTCCCATCGTCATGAATCCTCTCCTCTACAATTCTTCTCCCTGCCACCGACGGAGCTCGAAATGACATGTTGCGGCGGGGCGGCGCTCCCATTCTCAAGCTGCCCGATGAGCTGCTGTTCGAACAGTTCGTCACTAGTCGGTTGAGGTAAAACATAACTATGAGGCGACGGTATTGCTCACCTAAGCCTCAACGGTCCTGTTGTCACGAGATCACCAGGACCGCATCATGAGATAAATTGTGACATCAATTTCCAATTCTGGTATGCTGAGCAGGTGGCATTGCAAGATCTTGACACTACATTCTATCACCCCTCTATGCCCATACCTCGAGTTTGTCTAGTTCCCTGACGGAGCCTCCTCAAAGCTGATATTAGTGAAAGGCAGGTCTACCTCGCTCTGGCTCATCCCGCACGAAAGCAGCACTCCGTTCTCGCCCTCCCTGTCAACACACACCTCAAATGGAGTGTTCGCTATCATGGTCGCGTCGAAGAGCAGCCTGTGTTGTTTTGAACCGGTGGTTAGTATTGATCCATTTTCCCAGCTTTGCATGGGGGCAATGCAAAACGTACGGTTTGCTAGAGTCCGTGCCAGCGCATCGCCACTGGAACCGAAAGCCTATGCGCCCGCCCGGTTGGCCAGCCTCCTGTCCGCCTCGCTCTACGAGATACTGGCAGCCCTGGAGCGTAGAAGGGAGCGGTGTCTCGCCCGCTCTGCAGACACTCCAAGTTACACCGCCAGCCGTGATAGGGATGCGGTCGAGCCGATACGTTTCTTCCGTGGCTGGATCCCACACCGCGAAAGTTGCGATGGTCTGCGTCTGGGACGCCGAGCCGTTCACTTGCACAGTGTCAATTTGGTATTCTGTGAGAATGAAGCCGGTGATGTTGGAGAAGGTAGTTGCTGAGCAGCTAGCACGGCTGTGTAGTGCGTTGATGTTGAGGGGGAGTCCTGGTACTGGGGATGCTGCCGCTTGTGAGACGAACAGCAGGCCCGTGAGGAAGGATTTAGAAAGAAACATCTTGACCAAGGTATCTGTCTGACTGCACTGCCGGTGAAAAAATGGATGGTAAAGAGGAGACGGAAAGCTTCAGTCCTCCTAGCGATTTGCTTCTTATCCGCATCCTTTATCTCAACCACGGGAATATTGGCCGGAATGAACCGGTGGGTGTGTAGGCACAATTTCACTGGCATACCGGATCAATTAAAGCTTGTTGTGTTTAAGAGCGGCAGCCATATCGCACGGTTAGCCTAATTTATGCAGAACGCTCACGGGGAACCGGGAATTAAACTACCTACCCGACCATGACTTGGGAAAGATTCTGGAAAAGCTCAGGATAAATAGCTAGCTAGGTACGGCTAGCTCCAGCTCGGGATTGCAAAGGGAGAGAAAATTTGGTGTAGCATCACCACAACGAACATAGCTGTTCTAGAGTTGATGTACAGTCACAACAACGATACCGAGCATCAAAACGAGCGTTTTCAGTCGGGAGCGCAGATGGGCGACATGCCAGATGGGAGCCGGAGCCCAAGCCACAAATTCGCTCAGCCTCTAAGGGGCCTCCCCCTGGAATGTCAGCGTGCCTGCATCGATGAAACTGCACGCCATTTCGCTGTTAGTTTTGGCAGATCTCCGCCTTCTGACGCGGAGCGGTCAAAGATGGTGTCTTGATCGTGTCTTTTTGTGTTGTGATTTGTTTTACAAATGCAATATGCGGAGCGATCAACGGGGAGATAGCTAGGCTTGTGCTCACACCGCTATTAGGCTACTACGTATTCTCATCTCATCGCATTCTTGCGTTTACACACGACCTGGCCCTAACCTAACTAGACCTTCACAATGTCAACCATCGCCGTCTCTTCTCAAGTTACCACCACTCTCCTTCATTTTGACTAAGAAGACATTTACCACAATCCCTCTTGCAAACCGTTGCAGTCCACGCGCCCATGGTCGCGCCAGCCACATCATCACGAACTTTCTTGGGTACTTGTCGGAGGAAGTTGGCCCACTCTGACGGTCAGCACCACGGAAAGTTTCACTACTTACCGTCAGGACTCAGACAGCGACATCGTGCGATCCCGGAGAGGCCTCGAAGAGAGTGAGTGCCCGCCTACGTCGCCACCCTATGTGCATAGAAGCGAGCTAACGTCGACACCTACACAGCAGTATACGAGAAGTATGGGTTTGACTCGACGTTGAGGACGTATGGGGATGATAGCGGCGAGGAAGGGCTCGCGTCGCCGGGGGCGAGCTTGTCGAGCGTGGGGAAGGAGAGTTCGTTTTGGGATGGGGGCACGAGGGGCGATGGGGAGGCGATGAGGCTTTGGCGGAGGCCGGTTGCCAAACAGTACTTCCATCGGGGGCTACTTTGGCGTGTGGCGGAGCATACCGAAGTCATGAGCTTTGAGCTGTTTTCTGATTTGCTTTATGGTGAGTCTGATTTTCCTTTTTTTTTTTCCCTCCCCGCTGTTTGGATACTTGTTTGACGGTGCAGGAGCTGACTCTGGCACCTTAGTCGGAACCATTGCTATCGATGGCGATCACGCCCTTGAGGGCCCCACCGGACTTGAGCTCCTACGCTTCGTCGTCACGTTCTTGATGAATTGGAAGATCTGGGCCGACGTCCAGCAAATCATCGGCTGGCCCCAAACTAATGACATCCTCCAGCGGGTTCAAATCCTCTTCTTGATTGTTTGTCTGCTGGGCTCGACGACCAACATGCTTCAAATGTTCCACGGCGAGCAAGACTCTTTCACGCAGCTGGTCACCTTCTATCTTGCGGCAAGGTTATTCGGGGCATTATACTGCTTCATGGTCGCCTTCTGGGTGCCCCTCGTCAAAGGCATGATGACCTCGACTGCCGTCAACGTTGTCATCGGGGCTGGTCTGCGGATCAGCAGCACATACTTTCCCCCACATAGTGCCGGACACGCTACATTGGAGCATCGATCAACCGAGGCAAGCGAGCCTGCAGCGGCAACAGAGGAAGCTCGCGGCGGCGGACTGGTGGCGTAGAGTTCTGTTCGGCTCGTACTCATCTTCATCGCTCTGGGCATCGACCTGTTTGGGAGCATGATTCCCGTCTTCTTGTCCCGGTACGGACGCTCCCATACCACTCCCTTCGCCAAACGCTTCAACCGCTTCATTGAACACAAGGTCTCGCGCACCAACATGTTTATCACCCTTGTCCTGGGGTACTCGGTCGTCGCCATGATTTTCCAAAACACCGGCGCCTTCGTTCTCAACGCCTTCCTCGGCAAGCCGTTCCTTGGCCTGACGCAAGCCTTCATCTTCAACTGGCTCTATTTCGAGTTTGGCGGCAGCAATATTCGCACCCACGCCATCCGCTGGCGCGTCGAGACTGCCAGCAAAACGCTCACCTCATCTTCACCCTCTCACACATCCTCGCGGCCGCGGCCATGTGCAAGCTCGCCGTCATCACTGACTGCCCGAACGCCCCCCTCTCCGCTCTCACCCCCTTCTATCAACACCGCTCAGATGATCACATCTCCATCGGACTTCGTCTGTACTACTGCATCGGACTTGGTCTCGCCTCTTCTCCATGGGCCTCATCTCCCTCAGCCACGAGCACCGAGTTCCTCTGGGGACCTGAAAACTCCCAAAATGGGTGCGCCTTGAGAATCGCTTCCTCGTTTGTATCATCTTTTTCGCCCTCCCTGCGACAGAAGAGCGATTGAACTCGCTAGCCCTGGTGTTTATTACGACGGCCCTCAGCGCGTGGACGTTGTTCTTCGAGCTGTACGGAAAGCCCTGCAAGACCTAGCCGTTTTTCACAGAGGGCGATGATAGCCACAATAAGTGTGAGTACACGGCGAGATGCACCAGGAAAAGACTCGAGGAAGCAAAAAAAGAGGATGGTGAAATTTATATTGTGGAGTTGGGGAGGGCCGAGAAGACGGCGGTTGTTACGGCGGCTTGTTAGAGTGAATGAGGGTGGAGGGCCAGAGGCGGGATGAGACAGAGATAGGAGGGCTTTTAGGCTGTCATCCACGGATGTGGGCTCCGCCTCTCACCCCGAGATACGCCCGCAAAGGCGCTATATAAGTCTAAGCCCCCTTGTCCTCGTCGGTACCCCATCAAGCAGCATTCACCTCGACCTCTAGTCACTCTCACTAGTCTGAACAACAACCCAACCGCCCTAAACAATCTCGAATCTTTCTCTATCTCTCCACGCACTACTATGTCCACCCAAATCATCAAGATAACTAACTACACTCTCCAAGGCCTCCCCCCGTCCCGAGGACACATCCCCCCTCTGGGTAGCAGACGTGAAAGACTGAATTAGGCCGTTTGCATGTGATAGGGATGTGCAGTTCTTGCTTGAAGAACGAACTTACGTCGATCGAAAATGGTACGGGGATATGGGATGGTATTAGTTGTTCACGTTGGATCTTAACTCCCTTATATGAGAGAGAAGGACCCCAAACCGCCACCACTAGCTGAAAAAAAAAACCATACTCATCTCACCCTGCCGCTCTCTTGACACAAAGTAGCACCGTTTTCTTCCCAAGAAAAATATTCCGAAAGTCAATCTTTGCCTTCCCATCCGCCACCGCCTGCATGGTCTCAGAAATCAGCAACTTGACACAATCCCTGTCCGTCCCGGCCAGGTCAGGATGCGCCTCGCGCCAGCGCGTCACGGCGTCCATCGTGTCCAGGAGGTTCTCGACGCGCTGCCAGATGGAAGCGGCGAGGGGATCCGCCGCCACTGTCTTTGCCACATCCTCTGTGCTGGACCCAGCACCGGCAAGATCCCGCCTGTCCAGTTCCCGTCGGAAGAAGGTATCGCGCTCAAAGAACCGAGCCGTGGCGGGGCTATCCCACGGCATGGGCAGGTTTCTGTACCCGTCGCGAGTGACCTGAGTGCCGGCGACGCTATACGCATCGAGGACTTGGGCGTGAAATCGCGTAAAGATGGCGCGGACTTTGGCTTCTTCGGGAGTGGCTGGCACTGCAGTCAAGGCTGGTTAGTATCATTGAGTACCTACCAGGTAGGTCGCACTGGTAGAATGCGGGTGACACACCGACTTCCTCCCGGAACGATGTCCACAGCGCCACTGTGCCGCCAGGCTTCAGGATCTTGGCGGCGGCGGCCCAGAACTTGGGCATGTCGAACCAGTGCGCCTATTGAACCTTGGATGTCATTTCCATATCCTGTTTCAGAGGAGCTACCCTGCCCATCGCAAACCACAGAAGAAGCTGGCGAGGACTCACCGCATAAGCCGCAGTAACCAAGTCAATGCTCTCCGTAGGAACGAGGCTCGGGATCTGGTCAATCGTCTCGGCATCGCAGACCTCCCACCGGATCGGCTGCCCCGTGGCCGTTTCGCCGCCCAGCTCCCTCGCGACTTGAATCATGCTCTCGCCCGCATCGCAGCCAATCGCAGAACCGAAATGCGGCGACAATGCTCTTGTCGCCATACCCGGCCCGCATCCCACGTCGAGCAGCACCCCTCTGCGACCACCCGTTGCGGCGTGGTGGCCGAGGATGAGGTTGACGAGAGCGGGCGGGGGCGACGGGCGGTGTTTGGCGTACGTCGCTGCTTGGTCGGGCGTGTATTGGCGGTATGTTGGGTCCGCCGGACCTCCTGAGTCGGTGCTTGGCAGTGTTGTCATTTTTTTTTTTTTTTGGCAGGGAACGCCAAGAGATGGAGATGGATGTTCGAGCCGAAGGAGAGGAGGGGCTTGGCGAGGTACGACGTCTTTTTGAGCCCGCCCGGTAGAGATACGGAAGTAAGGCGGGCATAACGGTTGCTCCGCTGACCGATCTCAGGGCTAGTCGTTCATTTCAGCCAAGCTTAACCATAGGAAATGAAAGTTATTATTCCCGCCACAGGCTACTCAGCCCGAGATGGTAGTCGATTGTTCTCTTTCTAGTCTTGTACTCATAACCCCATCAGCGACTATTACTGTAATCCTCTGCGTCACGGTCTGCGCGGCCGCCGTCCTTACAGTGGTGGTCGACGTGGTGCTTGTCGTGACTACAACAGTCCATCAGCACACAAGTCGCTCGTATCAAGGTTCGACGAGGCGGCAATCCTGAGGACCGTCACACCACCGACATTTATCATATCCAGTGACATGCCACCATTGCCGAGACGTTATGAATCTAACTGGCTTAGGCGATCATACGACCACTTACCAAGCGCAATCGTGACAAAGGAACATAAGAAGTCCGAACGATGATTCCTACCTACTTACAAGAGTGCCCCGTTCACATCTCGCCCAAACAGCTATTACTACTACGTTGTGTCGACCATGGCCCCAACCAGGGACATCGAGAGTTCACTGTGTCTGGAGAAGACAGCTCGGAATCTCTCGCTCTTCCATAGCTTGTCCACCTTGCAAGCGGAGTACAACAACAAAAGTTTAGTGAGATCGTCCGGCCGTGGCTCGTCATAGCCATGTTCCATCAGAGCCGCAACCTCTTCGACTCTTTCCTCTATCAGCTCAACCTCGTCAAGCATCTTTCCCAACTTTTGCAACGAAAGCCCCCGCAGCCTGGCCACACCCCAGTAATCCGCAAAAACTAATACTTTGGCATGGGCCAGAAGGTCGTTCTGAGCCCGGGCGTGCCGGGAATCGAGCATGACGAAATACGGTTCCCGTGAGCCTTGGAGGCCTGATACCATCTGCTTGAATGGCTTCTGGGGCGCGTGTCTAACTAAATCAGGCTCAGGTTCAAAGGGAGGTTTCGGAACTCCGAAAATTCCGAAAGTGTTTGAGTTCCCTGCCCGCCGGCAACTCTTGCATTGTCCAGCGTAGTGCACACATGGGGGCGCAGGCTGTGCGGTTGGCCTCTCAGTTCCGTATTGCCCAGTGTACGCATACTGAACAAAAGCGGCGAAAGTCTCCCCGTCAACGTTGTCCAGCTCGGCGTGATACTCTCGGGCCTCTTTGAAGCCGCCGTTGACGAGCCGCTCGAACGCGGGTGATTGGTTGGAAAGGAGGACGGAGTGGATGAAAAACTCGCGCTTTTGCGGTCCAATAGAGAAGCGGAACGGGGGGGACGAGGCAATGCTATGGAGACGTTGTTAGTACGGTTCCCACGGGTGGCCAATGTGGCCAAACACACTCTTCGTAGGTGACGATCTTGCTTTCAGAAATGGGTGACGCAGCTGGCGACTCGTTGGGAGTGGCGGCACGAACCGCAGAGGCGCCTCCGAAAGAACCAAACGATGACATGGCTGCAAGGTTTGAGGTGGCCTCGGGACAAGGAGAGGATGTCCGCAAGTTTTTCTTCTTCTTGCCCATGTTTGCTTTCTGCGCAAGAGAACACAAGACGGAAGGAAGAAGCAGGGCGGTGGGGTTTTGACCCAACCCAACCCAACCCTTCGCGTGGCTGCCACACGCACGCAAGCCAGATATTTGGACCGTGTTCTGATTCGACGGACGCCGGATCTGCTTTGAGGCCTACAATTCTCATGCATGGCCAAGTTGGTCCAATCGCAGGGGAAGAACCCCCGCTCTGTTTGCATCGGTTCCACGACCCTCCTCGGAAAAGCTAAAACACTGGCCATTGGGGTGAAGTTTGATTCTGTGAGCCAGCCAGTTTCCAAACTCGATCCAATGAGCTTGCACTGGGAAAGCGGACATTTGCGGATGCTAGTGCGGCCGGGCTGAAATTCTTCCGCCTCCCTCTTTGACTGACGTAGACTCTCGAGACCAAGTTCCCAGCACCAATAAATTCTCGCTTTCCTCCTTCCACATCCCTCAGCGCAAGAAGCCCCCAAACAATTTTCACATTTCCAACCGTGAAACCGCCTCAAGATGACCCTCCAGCTCGCTAGAGACGCAGCTCTCGAGAGAAAGCCTCTCACTTACGAGGAGTACATTCCCCAATGCTGGATTTCTACAAAGAGAACTCAATAGGCAAAAAAGCTAACATTTGATCCCCTCAGCATGGCGTCGTCCAAGCCCTTCCTCTTCACCATCGGCCCCAACAAACGCGAATTCACGATGCCCTCCGTCCTCGTCGCCGCCCAATCCCCCGCGCTTGAACGCCTCGTCAACGGCGAGTTCAAGGAAGCCCAAGACCAGCATTCCCACCTCCAAGACATCGACGAGGAGACATTCGTTCGCTTTATCGAGTACGCCTATACCGGAAAATATGGCGACACAAACGATGACGATGGACTCAAAGAAGCGAAGCTACTGTCGTTGATTGGAGCGTTCAGCGAAGATGAAATAGAAGTTGCGGCGGAGCCTGAGCCCGAGCCCGAGCCCGTGCGGTCAGTGTGGTCTCCACAGCCAACGAAAAAGAAGAAATGCGTGAGGTGCGGCTGCCACCGCCCGACGGAGATTCCGCCGGAGCCTCGGATTCCGCCGCAGATTCCATCCAGTCCCACGTTGTTCCAGCCCCTGGGCGAAAAGTTCAGGGACAGAGTGTCAGCCTTGGCGGTGGAGGAAAAGGCCCCCCGCATCGCGCATCGTCAAGGAAGCTCGGCAGCGAATTCGTTCCTGGCCCACGCGAGAGTTTTCGTTTTTGCGGACTACTGGGGCATCACGAGGCTCGGAGGGCTCTCACTTCAAGCCTTGGGAGAGGAGTTGAAGGTGGCATCCATTGGACTTTCGGTGGTGAGAGATCGCGTTGTTGAGTTGATTGAGTATTGCTTCGAAGATGCGAAACCAGAGGAGCTTGTCAAGCTGGTGATGCAATATGCTTCGTTCAAGCTTCCCCATTTGTGGGTTAGTGAGAAGTTTCGGGGCATATTTGAGGACAACAAGGAGCTGTCGGTTGGCTTGGTTGAGAGCATTGTACAGGCTGCGGGCTCGGGCTGACAGAGTCCTCATCCTCGGCTCGGTCTCACATGTTTTGTGTGAGGTTGCTCACCCTGGCTCAGACTCGGCGCATTTTCTGCTCAAGATTTGCTCAGGCTGGCTCTCCTTCGCTCATCCCGTTTTCGGCAGGCTGCGGAGCTGAGCAAAGGTGAGTGAGGGACTGATGAGCCCAGCCTGAGCGTGTTCAAGATATAAGAATGAAAATTCTGTGTGTCTAGATTCGTCGCACATTACAAATGTGCCCGGATTCGCCTCAGAAAACGGGCTGAGCTCATTTCGCGGCCAGGTTCTTCGCATATCGCCAAGGAGAGTCCGTGTTTGATTGGTTCAACTTAATGAACAGGGCAGTATCAAGTGCGGCGTAGCATCGTTCCTTCGACCTTTAAATCATTCAAATTCGCCTCACTGATCCCAACTTTTTTTCTTTCTTCTCTACGAAAACCATCTCGAAAAGCGAGAATTCGAGATAAACCTGAAAAAAATTCAACATGTCACCTACAGTTACAACCCTCTCAGGGCAGACTTTCAACAGTCTAGGCCCGCTGACCACGACCTTCACTGCCGCCGCATCATGCGCCACCGCTACCAATAACATCCTCCTTTTCACCGACAAGGACAAGAACTTCTTCGCCCCAAACTGCGACGTCCAGACATCCACCCTCGGCGATTGTTTCCCATCCGGCCGACGGATCGACGCCCACTGGGTTCATCCTGCCGCGCTCTCCGCCGTTATCGGCGGCCAGATTGATTATTTCTCGCCAGGTATCGCATGTCCCAGCGCCTGGACAACAGCCGGCGTAGCCGTCAAGAATACCGCCGGCTTACTGGTAACCTCCAGCGGCGTGTTCACCTCCGCCTCGGCATCCCTCTACAACGGTGCCTTCGTCGACCAGTACAAGCCCAACATCCTCATGGAAGCTATCGCCCCAGGCGAAACCGCCGTACTTTACTGTCCGTCAGGGTGGGCATTCTACGGCGATTCCTGCACATCGACGCTTCCAAGGGTCAAGTTTGAAACAGGCTGTATATTTCAAATCCCGGCCGAAGATTATACGTTCCTGCCTACGACTGTCATGGTGTCTGGTGGGAGTGCGGTCACGGGGGATATCTTTACGCTTACCAATACCCATCCGGCGTCTGTTACTGTTACTACGAGCTTCGAGGCGGCTGAAAGGGCGCATTGGGCGGCGGTTTCGATTTTACCTATGGTTACCCTGTTGCAGAGGGAAAGTGACCCTCCTAGGACGTCTTCATCGAGTTCGTCAATGGAAGTTGCTGTCGGGAGTGGTGCTACTACTACCGCACTTACGAGCGGTAGCGCGGTGGGGGGTGCTCCTGGAGCTACTACTTCGAGCGTGGCGAGTGGGACGAATGGAAGGGGGAAGTACTCGTTGGTATTTGTGTTTGGGTACGGGCTGTTGGGTTTTGTTGTTGGTGGTTTCGGTGGGTTGTATGCCCTCATGTAGGCCAAGGGGCACTGAAATATTTTGTGCGGATTCGATGTTGGAGACATTTATTTGCAATATATCTCCGCAAACAGCAATATTACGCCGGCACGTGCGCCACACCTGAGGACTCTCGGATGCTTTTTGTTCGTGTTCCGCCGTCGGCCGGTTATCTCTCCGCTCGCAGTTTGGAACGAACCAATGAACTTCCGCAGGTAAAACCTGGGCTGACAAATTAATTAGCAACGTGCAGACTTGTGATCGCTATAACAACCGTAAGGAGTTGCCACCTTCTAGCTAAACATTTATGGGAGTTCTCACGAAAAAGCAGATATTTCCACTGATTTTTCCAGGTTCCAACATGGTTAAGATTGCAATTTCCGGTGGCTCGAGCGGTATGATACGAACTGACTAGTCTAGGTCCCACAGCTTGAATAGACTTCGGCTGACTCTACTATCAGAGGTCGCCCGAGAGATCATCGACGCTCTAGTAGCCACCGGAAAACACGAAATCATCAGCCTGTGGCGCAAGGTACGTAGTACCGGCCACCCATCGCCGGACCCATGACACTAATTAACGCCACGCAGGAGCCAGACGTTACCACCCCCGGCGTAACCACCGTCATCGTCGACTACACCAACACACCGCAGCTCGAAAAAACCCTCCAAGGCGTCCACACAGTCCTCTCCTTCGTCGGCGGCCCCAACATCGACGTCCAGAAGAACCTCATCGACGCTTCCATCGCGGCGGGCGTAAAGCGCTTCGCACCCAGCGAGTGGGCCACCTCCGACATCCCGACCGTTCCGTGGTACGCAGGGAAAGGCGTCATCAGGGAGTACCTGAAGGAAGTCAACAAGGACAAGAAGGTGCTGGAGTACACTTTGTTCCAGCCCGGCGGGTTCCTGAACTACCTTGCCGCGCCGCAAAAGACGACCAAGCACATCACTCCGCTCGGCTTGCACATTGACTTTCAAAACGCACGCGCACTTGTTGTTGATGGGCATCTTGACGACCCGCTTACCTTCACGGCGGTGCAGGACCTTGGTGCTGTTGTGACGAGGGCGGTGGAGTTTGAGGGGGAATGGCCTCTCGTCGGTGGTATTGTTGGGAACCGAAACAGCATTGGGGAGGTGCTGCAGCTAGGCGAGAAGATCTTGGGTAAGAAGTTCGAGGTGGAACATATCCCGGTGGCGGCGCTGGAGGCGGCCGAGCCGGGGACGTCGTGGCTTCCGGGGCTGGACCATCCGTCGCTGAGCTCCCTTCCGGAGGAGCAGAAACCGGCGGTGGCGAAGCAGTTTTGGTCTGCGTACCTGCTAAGCACCACAAAGGGCTCTTGGACTGTGTCGGACGAGTGGAACCGTCTGCTGCCGGACTTGAAGTACATTGGTACTGAGGAGTTTTTGACTGAGTGGTGGGGAAAGTCGAAGGATTAGCGTTTCTCTAATGGACAGATAATCAGAAATTGCACAGCCCTGAAGAGAGGTAGCAGTGGCAAGTGCCCCCACGCGCATCTTTACCCCCAACCCTACCGCACAAGCTTGGGGTCTGAACAGAACCTCACGAACCAATTCAGCGGTTCCACCTACCTAAAAGAGCGTGCTAGCCAACACATCACAACCCCAACGAGCTCAAGAACATGACCCAATTACACCCCTCCGTCTCAGGCACACCCATATACAAAATATCATGCAAAATCTGCACCCCCTCCTTGGCGCCACTAGTACTTAACCTTGACCAACATCCCCCTCCCGAACCCCAAAACTCAAATCCACCCTCATCCCAACCGGCCCCTCGCTCTCCGCCTTCTCTTTCATCTCCCCCGCCGTAACCCACCCCCGAAGCCGTAACCTCATCCGTCCCAAACTCAAATTCCCCCCTGTAATCCGCGGAAGGTGAACCCCCCTGGTCCGCCCGAGAGAAGTTCATGTTTCCAGAGATGACGACTGGCCGGCTGTTCGACGGAAACCGCCAGGCCCGATCGGCTAGGATTACACAAGGTTGATCCTCTTTACCTCTAATTCACCGATCCTAGAAACGTTCGCTTGTATGCCACCAACTCCCGCCACCAACTCCCCTTTCATGACCCCCGCCATGTAAGCTGGGGATACGAAAGAATAAGTCCCCTCTGCGGTCGGCCTGAGAATCACGGGAAATGGACAACCGAACAAGAACCAAATTTCGTCCACGACTTTTGCCTCGACGACGTCAGGCAGGTATGCAAACCTCCCCTTTTCGCTCACAACAATACGGCCGCATCCCAGCGTCAAATACAGCTTTGACAAGAACTGCTGGGACTTGGGATCGAGCAGGGGAAGAACAGGAAACTGTGGCGGATACTTCATGGGCGCGTCACTGTACTCCGGGACGACTTGAAGGCCGGACAGAGTCGTCACGCCTTTGTAAAGCTCATCGGGGGTCAGATCCGCGTGGTCGAGAGTCAGAGTTTCGAGCGCCTGGTTCGAGAGAGGGAAAAGGCGAATCCGTTCTTTCGCCTTTGATGAAGACCGTGTGCCGCAGAGAAATCGAGAGAGGCAACCAGCGCGCTCAGGCTTTTCAATGCGAACGGGCCCACCCTCCTCGGAAGCGTGCCCGAGGTCGCAGAGCCAGTGGAACACCCAGCTGACAGACTTGTCGAGCACTCTGTCCTCCCCCACTTTCTTGACCTTGTCCATTTGAAATCCTCTAACCCCCAGTGCCCGGCCGTCTCCTGATATAGCACCGTCGAAGTTCAGCGATCCCGAAGCGCTGTTGGACTTTATAAACTCCTCCATCGTGAGGAGTCCGGAGCCGCTTGAACTGCTCCACGAGGGCACCCAAGATGGGATTTTGGGGTCCTGTTGTGACCCTGGAGGTGAGCTGGCGCAAAAAAGCCAAAAAGTCCAGGCGGTTGCATTTCCGCAACACGAAATCCGGAACCAAAGTGAGAACCTCCTCGGGCGATTTGTTGTAATCCACCGTGATGTCGTTCTCGCCGCAGTCGCTTGTCAAGCCCAGGACGCCATAGATTTTGTCCCTTGGATCCGTAGCATTCAGGCCTCTCGTCGCGTTGAGCACGCCAAGAAGTGTCTGCGAGTCGCTACATGGCTCCTTGGTGGGCTGGCCAACCAACATCTGAGGAAAGTGCGGCGACGAATGATGGTCCTCGTCCCCAAACACAGCATCCCAGACCTTGCCCGGTCGGACTCGAAATCTCCAGCCTGACAGGTTCCGAGCTGGGGAGAAATCGGTCCCAAACATGGCGGCAAGACCGGCCCAGTCGGCAGATCCCCATGGACGCCTTGCTTGCTCGCTAGATTTGTCGCCAAGCTTTTCCTGGAAGGCCACAAAGCTGCTACCTGAGATGGCGTAGTGGCGGCACTGGATGTAGAAGGTCGGCGCGAGGACGAGCTCCTGCTGAATCCAAATCGTCATCTAGCGGGCAGACGCGGAGCGTAGCGTGAATT
Source organism: Cercophora sp. LCS_1 (assembly GCA_036250225.1). NCBI lineage: Eukaryota > Fungi > Ascomycota > Sordariomycetes > Sordariales > Lasiosphaeriaceae > Cercophora > Cercophora sp. LCS_1. The sequence goes on from JAPZLL010000082.1 coordinate 31,882, forward strand.
GGATCCTCGAACTCGCCGGGGGCTGGAGGTCGAGAAGACGTATTTGGCGGAGACTCGTATCGAGTGGATGATATTGGTGGGTTTTGTTCATTGTGCTCAACAGCTTGTGATGGAATCTAACTTCCACGACACACGTCAACTGATTGCGTTTGTTCAAAACCTGATGGGACGACCAGAAGTGGTGCAACGGTCGGCTGACGAAAGGGGAGTTCTTTTTGGCTCTTTTGCAGACGTTCCGGGTTGGCCGTTTGGAAAGCCCCTTAATGTGGATGTGTGTGTGGCTGAATCGTGGGCGCATCATGTCATTTCCCCCAATCGTCATCGGCAATCCCGGTCACGCAAAATCATGAAGTTTAATCCGTATCGGGATGGCTTTTCAGCTCATCTCTACAAGCACAGACTCCGTCTTTCAATTGTGCGTCTCATGCGTCCAGACCCACACCCAATCCCCCACGCCACCTGCTCCGAGACTCCAAAAACAACTCCCCATACCCATTACCTGGCCCTCTACCTATGGCATGGTAGAGGGGGAAGACTCGGCTGGATGTTGCGGATTTGCCTAGCAGCTGCAAAAACTCCTGGAACTCCGGATCAAGCGTAATTTCAGTTGCATTTTTCCTTGCATTGCTGCGGAGGGTAGGAAAGTGGAGAATTTGGTTACCCTTCTTAATGTCAAGCCCCCTTGAAAAGTGTTATGAGATTTCCATTCTTAATCAGAGACAATAATAGGATGATGTCTAGTTCCATAGGTACGGTCAATATCCTACATTATGGCTTATCGCCACTTTCTCCAGGTTTCGCCGCTGCTGGAGTGTGCGTTGCTCCCTCTTTTGATATTATGGGTATTTTTGTTGAGGATAAAAACACACTGGCGGGCTGGATTTCGGAGCTAGTGGCTGAGATTGCGCTCTACACGTTGCTGCTCCAGAAGGTGGATTGAGGAATTTGCTAAGAAAAGTGAAGTGGCCGCCAGAGAAAGGTGTGTTCTCGTGGTCCGCTAGGTAAATTGCCGGATCTGATCGGCAAGCTGCTGCCTCGCCCTGCCTGATGCTCGAATAGGTTAGCGCAAGAAGCCTTTGTTGATGCTGGGAAGATCAACCCCTGAAGGAGAAACGTGAGTCTCCAGATCGCAGAACGCGTCAAGAATCGACTCAGCTTGCCCATCGCTGCAACTCCTAACAGCCACCACCCAGCTGGAAGACCTCACTAAGAATGAGCGAAGCTGCAACGAAGATGTATGGAGCCCCTAGCTACCACGCCTCTCCTCAATTAAATTACCACTGGTGCTGATCCTCGGCCTACAACCAGATTCATCCGGATGCCCGAGGGGTTCAATCCAGCCAAGTTGACCTTAAAGGTCAGTCTTGATGATGCCATTGCGGGCGTTAAACGCAAGATTGGGGACAAGTTTTCTTTAGCAGACGAGACATTCTACCTAGCATTCGCAGACAAACGGCTTAGAGGCGTCGAATTCGGATCCCTAGCGACCTTTGACATCACCCACGAAAGCATCCTTCACTTGAAGTATGTTGGAGGTTTCAGTGTTCAGAAAGCAGAAGAGAACCGTCCTGAACCTCCCCCATTACAACCATTGCGGGCCCCAAATAGGGGGTCCGCAGCTACGGCGCCTGGTCACGTCGAGGAACCCCGCGACACAGGAGCTCCTAAGGATCGAGGCAGGACCAGAGTTTTAGCGAAGCTTTTGCCCGCATCAACGCCGTCAAGGCGATTCCAGACATCCTCAGTGCGTTGTATGGGAACTCCTCCGCCCCAGTACAAACACATACGGATCTGATCTGCCTAATTATCGATAAGCGCACCAGCCTATTCCATCCCACGCCCCGGGAGGCCAGCTACTGTGGGCTTGACTACTTGGTCCCGTTTTCGGTGGGTATCAGCGAATGCGTAAGCTCCCACTGGCAATCTCTCCTGTGCCAATCAGGGACAGCACTGACTCGCTGCCTACACGCAGGCAAGCACACAAACGGACCTTGCAAATTCGATGTCATACAGTTCTAGGGAGCTGCAGAGACATCTGGCGGAGAAAACACGTCTCCTGCAGCAATCTTTCGGCGAGTTGCTCTACGGGGCCAAAGAATCGGGACGACTAGCTCACATTGACGAGAAGATTGACGAAGAAATAAGGACCTTGTCTGACACCACAAAAGAGACAAAATGCCTGGAGACCATCAAGGATATCCTGGACGAGCTCAACAGCGTTTCCTACTTTTTCAACCAGCAGATGGGCGTGCTGCAGACCATGGCGGGCGATGCGGCTTTGCAGCGTCGAATACGGCCCAGGACAAATCGCGATACTGAGGACAAATTTCGGGGGCGGGAGGGGACTGCGACGGAAGAGGGAGAATCGGGGGTACATCGCCCAAGTGTTCCTCGCCTCCAGGCTAGCGGTAGGACACCCACGTAAGAGGGACCGGCTGGCGATATTCCAGGCGAAGGGTCGGGAAGGGCCGGTTCTCAACGGCTCCCTGCGCCTCAGCCAGCGGATCATATCATTGAAGATTCGTTCGAGGACATGGAGGCAAAGTTTCAAGAGTTGGCCGGGACACCAGCGAGGCGGAGCGAGAGTGTCGGGCATCTCAGGACTCAGGCATTCAGGGTGTACAAGGATGTAAGCTTTACTGTTCTCATCCGTTGCATATTGGCTACTGACAAGTGCCAAACTTAAGCTCTGCGACATCCTCGATCTCAAGCAGAAGTAGGCGACCATTTCCCAGGCACTCTTAGCATGGCAGGACTCCAAGGGGTCCGAGAAGCAGGGACAGGCGATTCTTTTATTTACGTACATGTCACTGCGCCTGGCGCGCCTAGAAAGGAGGAAAAGTGGGTAGTGGTTGGCCTGGTGGAGAGTTTGGTTGTAATGGGATGAAATGCAGACTGCAGGGCCTAATTAAAGAGCTGCGAAGGATCCACATCTAGTGGCACCACATCAATCCGAGAACCAACCGACGTCAACCATTGGTTCCGCTGCCGAAATGAGCGAAATCCTCCTGAAATTGTGGCCCCAAGATTAAAACTGTCACATGTGCGCAGATTAACCTCTGTGCCCCTTGGCTGTCAGTTTTGCCAATCCAAGGCGCTATTGCTGAAGAGTCGCAACACTGTCGCAGCATCATGGCGCGTCCAAGATACCCAGAGCCGCAGGCCATTTGGAGAATCGTTCCGCATGGGCTTTCGGCTTTGGCGTGTGTGATCCTCATCGCGTTGTGCAGTTATGCTGCAAACATCGGATTTGGGTATGGTGAAGCTTTGGCAGGGAGGTTCTTTGCGGTACGTATGATGTCTTTAAGTTGCTTGCCGTTACGCCAACAGGTACTGATTCATTGCCAGGGCTTTTGGGCACTCGGCGTGGACATCGCGGATATCGTGGGACTTATGGACGTGAAAAGACGCGTGGCTCGGCTTCCGCCGTTGTATCTCGCCATTTTGGAACTCTTCACCGCCGGCCTGGTTATCGTCTTGGCCATGTTCACTTTTGCCCTAAGTGGTTATCTGGGCGGGTGTAACGTTAATGTGCCAATTTCAGATTGCGACCATGTGGATGAACGGCTCAAGGCCAATAGGATCACCGGGATATCGTTTGCGCTTGTTATCCCTATCGCGTAAGTTTGTCTTGTGTTTCTCGAGTGATGACTTGATTAAGCTAACACAGAACGGCAGAATACTGCACTTTATCTCGTCCATCTTGGCCTGGATCGACTTTGCTGCATCTCGGAGGGGAGAGAAGTAATGGAGTCCAGGCTCGTTTCGGGAGGGGGGGCTGACTCGCTCAGCTAAAAGCGACAGACTAAAGGCTGGAAGTGAGGCTGAGAAGCGATGCAAAGTCAGAAAGTGATCACAGTGGTCAAAGAAGAAAACCGATCACTCTGCTCACTCCCAAGGGAGGGTATTCGCAGTGAACGGGGTACGAGTTATCTCCGCTTTTCCATAGTATGGATACTATCACCGTATCCACGGTGGAGTGAGGGACCATTTGGTTCCTCACGATAGCAATACGTTGTTTGATTGAGATGTATTGTCTGGAACCTCTGGATCTACGATCCGTCCAACGGTGTGTCCGTCCCCCGAGAGTTGTGCTAGCCTTCGTTCAGTCATGTTGCCCTAACGTCTTTGGGAGTCCTTCCCTACGACCTGTCTTCACCTAGATCGCTTCCTCGCGTTTTCGCGCCCACACTGCCGCCTAACGTCTCCGTCGCGCCATCCCGCAGTGCCAGTTTTGGGAAACTTCCTTTGCTGTGGAATTACAGTCTCGTTTTCCAAAGTGTCTGCAATAGGAACCGGGAAGGCAAAGAGGGCATTTTCCATCCGAAGTTGAACTGAGAGCACGTGCACTGACCGATAAGTTCTTACAACAAAGCAATTTATCCTGTGCTGACTGCTAATCTCCAGGGCTGTGAAATTAATACTTAGTATTTAGTATTAATTAATTAATTTTTTAATTAATTAAAATTAATTAAAAAAATTAAAAAAAAGTTTTTACATTCTAACTTAGCTCTTCATTTAAAACTTGATATATATGTATTTATTTATATAATTATAATCTTTAATGTTAGAAATATATATTAAATTCTATGTGTTTCAAAAGGATTCTACAGAGTACTATGAGATTCCACCAGGTTCCATAAGTTTCTATCAGATTCTGCCAGGTTCTATAAGCTTCTATCAGATTCTACAACCTTCTAGTAGATTCCACAACCTTCTATTAGGTTCCATAAGGTTCTGTAAGCTTATATATATACTTTTAATAATATGTTTCTTTATAATTTGTTAAAACAGGGTGCTGCCCACAGGGTTCGTAGTACGTAACCAGGCAGCTTACAGTGGGTTTACCCACTGTAATACGCAGCGGAAGACTTGTGC
>JAPZLL010000083.1:0-34215 GCA_036250225.1 Cercophora sp. LCS_1
GCCTCTTTCCCTCGTATACGTTTTGATCAATTAATGAGTTTTTGTTGAACAGTCTTATTACCTGTCTTGTTTGCATTAATAATATTAATTCCTTGTATTTTATATTGTTATAATATATTCCCAATAAATATTTATTTACTATAGAAGTATATATATTTATTTATATACTTTTAAAGGATATATTACTTATAAATATATCCCCTATGGGAATAAATTCTAACGTATAAGTTTTCTTTTGCAATATTGGTAAGCGTAAGAATAAATATATAAAAGTGATTTTATATACTTTATTAGGCATACCTCTTGTAGGTATATTTTTAATAGCTAGTTTACGTAGTTATTCTACTGTAAAATGAGAGAGCACATCCTCAGTTAATCCTGAATTAAGCGGAAAAAATATCCTTAATTCACTTATATTAAACAAAATAGATAATACTAATAATTTGGAGAAATTATATAAAAAAATAGCTTTTATCACTTCTATATTAAATTTAATTATTTCATTAATAATTTATATATTATTTGATTTTAGTAATAATCAATTCCAATTTATACAAGAACATTATAATTTAGGATATTACGAGATATATTTAGGGGTAGATGGTCTTTCTATCTATTTTGTTTTATTAACAACAATAATAATGCCTATTGCATTAATTTCAAATTGAAATTCTATTACAAATAATATTAAATCATATTTGATAATAATGTTATTATTAGAAACATTATTGTTAGGTGTATTTTTAGTACTAGATATATTATTATTTTATATCTTTTTTGAAAGTATATTACCTCCACTATTTATATTAATAGGTTTATTTGGATCAAGTAATAAAGTGAGAGCTAGTTTTTATATATTTTTATATACATTTGACCTCAAGTGTAAAAGAGCCAAACACCGGGGAAGCCCTAAAGCTCCAGTAACCAAAGTAATAAGAGAAATTTTATTAGCGGCTTGATTAATGACTCAAGGTATGGTAACATCACTGGTTTTCAATATTGAAAAGCTACTTTTAGTAGTAGATATGTGGGTGATCGCGGTTCTAAGTCATCCTTGATTTATATCCTTGTTAGATATGGTTATAAATTTAAAGGGTGTAAAAGAGCAACGAGTAGATGGTTCTTCGAAGTCTAGAAATTTAGATTTCGTAAGGTGTACTCTAGTCGCTGGGAAACCAGTTTTTAGGCTAAAAATTCATTCCCGTTCTGGTAATAATATGTTCAAACGATTCTCAACTAAGTCAGGTCTTAATCCTTGATTTGTTACAGGTTTAGTTGAGGCAGATGGATGTTTTATATTTGGTTTTTTTAAAAGTGATAAATATAAGATGGGCTATCAAATCCAAGCTATTTTTAAACTTACTTTACATAATAAAGATTATGATTTATTATGTAAAGTAAAAGATTACTTTGGATCAGGTTCAGTTACAAAACATGGAGAAACAACTTTACAATATACAGTTAAATCTTTAAAAGACTTAGATAAAATAATATCTCATTTTGATGCTTATCCTTTGTTAAGTAAAAAATGAGCTGATTATAAACTTTTTAAAGATGCATTTTCATTAATTAGAAATAAAGAACATCTAGCTTTAGACGGATTTAAAAAAGTTCTTTCTATAAAAGCTTCTATGAATTTAGGTTTATCTGATGAATTGAAAATATCTTTTCCTGACATTAAACCTATATCTAGACCTTCAAATAGAAATATTATAGATTTTAATTTAGTAGATTTTAATTGAATAGCAGGCCTAGCTAGTGGAGACGGGTGTTTTCATATATCTATACGTAACTCACCTACAACTAAACTAGGTAAATCTGTAGTGTTAAAGTTTCATATAGTTCAACATAGTAGAGACATTGAATTAATAAAATTATTAATATCTACTCTAGGATGTGGAAAAATAGAATTAAAGCTAGAACAGTCTGCTGTATATTTTGTTGTAACAAATTTTAAAGATATTTCGGAAAAAATAATCCCATTATTTGATGAATATCCTATCCAAGGTATTAAAGCTTTAGATTACTCTGATTTAAAAAAAACAGTTAATCTAGTTCGAAATAAGGAACATTTAACTGAAGAAGGCTTATTAAAAATCCAATCTATAAAATCAAATATGAATATATTTAGAAAGTTATAACAATATGTTACTAACATATGTATTACCAGAATTGCCGGTTAGCCGGTATGAATTGAAGTAACCTAAAATTAAAGAAATTAACATGCATTAGTATGTTAATAACGTATGAGGATCTTTATTCCTACTATTGTCTATATTAACAATGTCATCTATAATGGGTACAACTTATTTTGATGCTTTATTCAAAAGTAATTTTGATTATACTACTCAAATATTTTTATTCTGCGGTATATTTATAGCTTTTGCAGTGAAAACTCCTACAATTTTTTTAAACAATTGATTATTAAAAGCTCATGTGGAATCACCTTTAGGTGGAAGTATTGTATTAGCTGGTATAGTTTTAAAATTAAGTTTATATGGAATATTTAGATTAATATTACCTATATTACCTAAGGTTTCTTTAAATTACACTTATATTGTTTTTATAATAGGAGTTATTACAATAATTTATGCTAGTTTTAGTACATTAAGAACTACAGATATAAAAGAATTAATTGCGTATAGTTCAGTTTCTCACGCTGCAGTATATTTAATAGGGGTATTTAGTAATACAATTCAAGGAATTGAAGGAGGTATAATATTAGGTTTGGCACACGGATTCGTTTCAAGTGGTCTATTTATATGTGCAGGAGGAATTCTATACGATAGATCTGGAACAAGATTAATCCATTTTTATAAAGGTATAGCTCAAATAATGCCATTGTTTGCTATACTTTTCTTTATATTATCTTTAGGTAATTGTGGTGCACCATTAACTTTAAATTTTGTAGGTGAATTTATGTCTCTTTATGGTGTATTTGAAAGATTACCTCTATTAGGTTTACTAGCTAGTTCTTCTATAATATTCTCTGCAGCTTATACTATATATATGTTTAATAGAATATCATTTGGAGGTTCTTTTAGTAAATTCTTTTTAGAAAATATTAGTGATTTAACTAAAAGAGAATTTTTTTTATTATTAACTTTAGTTTCATTTACTGTTATATTTGGAATATATCCTTCTTTTATTTTAGACGGATTACATTATTCTGTAACTAGTTTACTTTATTACGTTTAATAAAATTTAACTAAAAAGTTAAGATGTATTTAATAATAAGTATCTTTAAGATACTAACCTTAAAATATATATAATATATATTTTATTAAGAAATTTATTGATAATATTAGAGAGTTAAAACGTATGATTCAAGTTGCTAAAATATTAGGTACAGGATTAGCTACAACAGGTTTAATAGGAGCTGGGGTTGGTATAGGGATAGTTTTTGGAGCATTAATTTTAGGTGTAGCAAGAAACCCTACATTAAGAGGACAATTGTTTTCCTATGCTATACTAGGTTTTGCTTTTTCTGAAGCAACAGGGTTGTTCGCACTTATGATGGCATTTTTGCTTTTGTACGTAGCATAATGTTTATGTTTTACTTTATAAAAAAACATACGAATACTTTAAATTATATTTTATATTATATTAAATAAGAAAATCTAAATTTTATTTAACTTCATATATAATTAATGTTATAATTTAAAAGCTTCTATAGCTCAACGGTAGAGCATAATACTGTTAATATTATGATAAATGTTCGATTCATTTTAGAGGCTAACTCACTACGAGTGTAGTGAGTTATAAAAGAACTAATAAAAAAAAATTAAAAATAATAAATAAAAATAATTTATTTTTTATTTATTTAAATCAATAAATAAATAGTTTTTTATCTGGATATAAATTTGAATTAAATTAAAATGATTAAATTAAAAGGATTACATACAAGAGGTGTTTTTAAGTATATTACATTTACTAATATACTAATAGGTTTTTTTACTGTTTTAGTGGTTAGTGTATCTAAATGATTAGATATATCTCAATATATTATAAATTATATATTGAATTTTTTACCTACTGAATATATGATTTTAGCTGAATATTCTATATTAGGGTTAATAGGATTATTTTTTAGATTAATATTTAAAGGTATTATTGAGGATTTTTCTAGTATGCCTTTAAATATTGATACATTAACTATGAATAATAATCCATTATCAGAAAGTGAACCTAATAAAAAGCCAGTATCTTACGGGGGATCTCCTAAAGACGCAGAAAGTGATGGTATTAAAGAATCAGATTCGGGTGATACTAAAAAATTTTCCGATCTAAAAGATTCTTCTGGCGCTGATTCTAAAAATTCTTCTAGCGCTGACTCTAAAAATTCTTCTGATGACCAGCTGAATAATAAAGGGAAAGCTCCAGAAAATCCAATCCAAACACCTAGTCAAAACCCTGTGTCTAAACAAGCTAAATCCTGAGAAGAGTGAAATGCTAGAAAAGGTAACAATTCTTCGTATTCTGCTAATAAATTAAGCTCAAGATTATTAAGAGAGCAAAAACAATTAAATGATTTACTTAATTTATTAAGTTTGGAGGCATCTAACAGCGAATCTCCTGAAAGTTTTAAAGAAACACAAAAGGAATTTGATAAAACTCAGGAAAAATTAGCACAGATTACATTTGCTACAATGGACAAGGATATAGTAGCCGCATCTACTTCAACTAATGCAGAAGAGTGATCAAAAGATAATCTTCATAAGAGATCAAACTCTGGAACAGAAGAGGGGAAAAATTCAAATAAAAAATCTAAATAGGATTTTTTTGTTATAATTTTGTATAAATTTATTTATACAAAATAAAAAGCTATGTTTTTAGTGGTGTGCTAAATCAAAGAATATTTCTTTGATTTATAGGTTCAATTCCTAGAGCTTTTTTTTTTAATAAAATACTAACTATCTTTAAGTATTAAAATCTTAATTATTTATTTAAATAATAAATAATAATAATAGTACTAACTAATTTTTAGTGTAAAAACTCTTTTTTAGTTTTTAAGATAAAAAACAAATCATTATAAGTGACTGCTGCAGATCCGAATGATTTTACAAACAGGATAATAAAATCCTCTATATCAATGTGAAGTGAAAGATGATTTCTTTCTACTAATGCTAAAGATATAGGTACACTATATTTAATATTCGCTTTATTTTCAGGATTATTAGGTACAGCTTTCTCTGTATTAATTAGAATGGAATTAAGTGGACCAGGTGTGCAATATATAGCGGATAATCAATTATACAATAGTATAGTAACAGCACATGCTTTATTAATGATTTTCTTCATGGTCGATAAATGAAGACTATTTAATCTTAAATTCAAATCTAATTCTACACTATGTAATAACCAAGACAATTATATTTATATTACTGATAATAACAATAATAATAATAATGATGATGATAATAATAAAATACCTAAATATATTAAAGTATATATAGAAAATCCTTTTAATAATAGAAATATTATTTTAAAAGTATCAAAAAATAAAAAAGGTGTTTATGTTTGAAAAAATAATGATCATGTTTATGTAGGACATTCTATTAATTTATATAATAGAATAAGTTCTTATTTTATGCCTTCTATTCTTAAAACTAAAGCACGTAGAGTATTACGTTTTTTTAATAAACATGGATTTCAAGATACAAATTTAACTATATATATAATGGATCAAAATTCTAACTTGGATGAAATTGTAAAATTGGAACAACATTTTATTGATACTCTAAAACCAAGTTTAAATGTAGATTTAGTGGCAAGTAGTTCAGGTTACCATGAACCTATGAGTCAAGAAATAAGAGAAAGACTACGTAAACAAAGAGGTACTTCTGTATATCTGTATAAAGCAGAAGATTTTACTTTATTATATATTTTTGAATCAAAACAACACACATATGATTCAATTAATATTCATCATAAAACTTTAAACAATTGTTTAAGTAGTGGTACAATATATTTAGATACTTTTTTTTTATCTTTAGATCAAATAGAAGAATCCGATAATATAAATTTCTTAACTTTAGAAGAAATAAAAGAATTAATAAATAAAACCCGTGAAACATATGTAGTTAAACATCCAGCATCTATTACAATATATGCTGAATTTAAAGATGACTCTAGTAATAATTTATTATTTTCATCTTTAACTAGCTTAGCTAATCATTTAAAAGGGGATCGTCATACTATTAGACAATATTTAAAAGGTGAGAAATCGGGTTATTACAGAGGAAAATGAAAATTTACATATAAAGATTAAATAGAAAGGCATGGCCGGATAAGGTAGAAATATCTTATTTTCTTTTCACTATATGCTGGAATCCCCTTAGAGCCTTTAAAACTAGTACCGCAGACTAAAGGTTAGCAGTGGAATACAGTGACATATTAAAGGATTGGGCAATCAGCAGGAAACCAAAATAACAATCCATGTTATGAGTAGGATCCTCAGAGACTACACGTGAAATATCTGACTAAATATTATATTTAAAGATAAAGATATAGTCCGTTCATATATGAAAGTATATGAGTAAAACGTATGCCAGCTTTAATAGGTGGATTCGGAAATTTCTTAATGCCATTAATGGTAGGAGGTCCTGATATGGCATTCCCTAGATTAAATAATATAAGTTTTTGATTATTACCTCCTAGTTTAATACTATTAATATTCTCTGCATGTATAGAAGGTGGTGCAGGAACAGGTTGAACTATTTACCCTCCTTTATCTGGAGTACAAAGTCATAGTGGACCTAGTGTAGATCTGGCTATCTTTGCTTTACATTTATCAGGTGTTAGTAGTCTATTAGGAGCTATAAATTTTATAACTACAATAATTAATATGAGAACTCCAGGTATAAGATTACATAAATTAGCCTTATTTGGTTGAGCTGTAGTTATTACAGCAGTATTATTATTACTATCTTTACCTGTACTTGCAGGTGGAATAACAATGCTATTAACAGATAGAAATTTTAATACATCATTCTTTGAAACTGCAGGAGGTGGTGATCCTATTTTATTCCAACATCTATTCTGATTCTTTGGGCACCCAGAGGTTTATATTTTAATTGTACCTGCTTTTGGTATAATAAGTACAACTATATCAGCTTATTCAAATAAATCTATCTTCGGATACATAGGTATGGTATATGCTATGATGTCTATTGGAGTATTAGGATTTATTGTTTGAAGCCATCACATGTATACTGTAGGTTTAGACGTAGATACAAGAGCCTATTTCACAGCTGCTACTTTAATAATTGCAGTACCGACAGGAATTAAAATTTTCTCATGATTAGCTACATGTTATGGAGGTTCTATTAAATTAACACCTTCTATGTTGTTTGCTCTAGGTTTTGTATTTATGTTCACAATAGGAGGGTTATCAGGTGTAGTTTTAGCTAATGCATCGTTAGATATAGCATTCCATGATACTTACTACGTAGTTGCTCATTTCCATTATGTATTAAGTATGGGTGCTGTATTTGCAATGTTTAGCGGATGATATCACTGAATACCTAAAATATTAGGATTAAATTATAATATTACATTATCCAAAGCTCAGTTCTGAATATTATTTATAGGAGTTAATTTAACATTCTTCCCTCAACATTTTTTAGGTTTACAAGGTATGCCTAGAAGAATAAGCGATTATCCTGATGCTTTTGCTGGTTGAAATTTAATAAGTAGCTTTGGGTCAATTGTAAGCGTTGTAGCTGCTTGATTATTCTTGTATATTGTATATTTACAATTAGTTGAAGGAGAATACGCTGGAAGATTCCCTTGATTAAGCCCTCAATTCTACACTGATACTTTACAAGCTCTTTTAAATAGAAGTTACCCTAGTCTTGAATGAGCTTTAACAAGTCCACCTAAACCTCATGCATTTGTAAGTTTACCTATACAAAGTATAATAAATGTATAACTTAAATAACAAAATTTTTTGTTATATATTATAAATTTAATTAGTTATTTTTGTAGTGATTTTTTTGTAAAGTTATATTTTAATAATAAGATTATTAGATAACTAATCTTCAAGTTTTTTAGAGAAAAAAGAATAGAAGATTTAGAAAACCTAAAACGGTTTATAACTAATTTCTATTTGCTGACATTCAAACTGAAAAAAAATACTTAGTTTAGTACTATTAGTAGTTTATACATTAAGTATAATTACTTAACACAATATAGCTTAATTTAATCCGTAAAAATTTATTGATATTAAAAAAAAAATAGTACAATTAATTATAAATTAAAGTATAAGGTATACACTTTGATCGCAATCAAAGTAAGAGGTTCGATTCCTCCTTAATTTTTAAGATTAAAAAAATATAAATTTGTTTGATAAATATTCTTTTATCGAATATCTTTATCATTCAAAAATATTTTACTGTGGTTTAGGGTCAAGTGGTAAAAGTACAATTGTTGTAAAAATTTTAGATGAAACTCTAAAGACAGAGTCGTACTATATAGTTATATTTGAAAGATATAAATTATATAAGACAGATTAATGATAAGTGAGATTTAGTTCAATATAAAGTTTACAAAAATAGTATGTGTTTTCATAAAAAGCAAGCTGTTAGAGTAATTGATTATAATTTTATTATTAGTAAAGTAATAATAAGAATTTATATATTAATAACAGGAGATATTATATAAGGGAGAATATCACTAAATTGGGCGAGGAAGGGGCTCGTTTATTTTAAAATGTTACATTAAATAATTAATTTTGAATTTTTTTTTTATAAAATGAATATTACTTTAATACTTTTTATAATAGGAATTATTGGTTTCGTATTAAATAGAAAAAATATTATATTAATGCTTATTTCGATTGAAATAATGTTATTAGCTATAACATTCCTAATATTGATAAGTTCATTTAATATGGATGATATCGTAGGCCAAACTTATGCTATATATATAATAGTAGTAGCAGGAGCAGAGTCTGCAATAGGTTTAGGTATTTTAGTTGCTTTCTATAGATTAATTCACTTTCCAATTAAAAATCCAAGATTAAATTACTCTTATTCACGTTTTAAATTCTTACCTGTAATTTCACCAAGTAATTTAATCCAATTAAGAAATTATTGTAGTGAAAGGAAAATAGTTTTAAGTCCTTCATTTATAAGTGGATTCTCTGATGGTGAAGGTTCTTTTGTTGTAACTATTTTAAAGAACCCTAGATATAAAATAGGATGAAATGTGCAAGCTAGATTTCAAATAAAGTTACATGAGAAAGATAGAGCTTTATTATTATTAATTCAAAATTATTTTGGTAATATTGGATATATTTCGAAAATAAATGATAAGTCTACAGTTGAATTTAGAGTTAGCGATATAACTAGTTTAAATAATATAATTATACCTCATTTTGAAAAGTATACATTAATAACTAATAAATATAAAGATTTTATTTTATTTAAAGAAATTGTATCCTTAATGTTAGAAAATAAACATACTACTTTAGAAGGTTTAAAAGAAATATTAAAATATAGAGGATCTCTTAATTGAGGTTTATCTAAAGGATTAAAGGAATCTTTTCCTTCTATAACACCAGTTAAAAGAGTAGAAATTGAGGATAATATATTAAATAAATTATCTTCAGACTGAATAGCGGGCTTCTCAACTGGAGAGTCCAACTTTTTTATAACTATATCTGGTACTAAAGTATGATTACGTTTTTCTATAGCTCAAAATTCAAGAGATATATTGTTATTAAAAAGTTTAGTTGAATTTTTTAATTGTGGTTATGTAGCTCAATATAAAAATCGTAAAGTAAGTGAATTTATAATTACAAAAATTAATGATATAATTACATATGTTATCCCTTTTTTTGATAAATACAAAATTGAAGGTTCTAAATATAAAGATTATGTTAAATTTAAAGAAGCTGCTATACTTATTAATAATAAAGAACATTTAACTGAAAAAGGTTTAAATAAAATAATAGAACTCAAAAAAACTATGAATAAGAGTAATTAGAATTGACTTGCTTAAAAGGAAAGTTTTCTCTTGATCGTAAAAGGCGAAGTGAACCTTCGTCTAGTCTTTATAAGGCGAAACTCTCAAATTGCGGGGAACTCTTAAAAACAAATCTACCAAGTTAATATAGTAATATAATTAATGGAACAGGTAATGACTCGTTGTATGGTAAAAACGGTTTGTATATATAGAATATCCGCAGCCAAGCACCAAGTATTCTAAGAAATAACGGTGTGCAGTTCATCGACTAAACGTGAGTTGGTTTTTTATTAATATCTTAGAATATCAATAAATAGCTTAAGATATAGTCAGTCTCAATATATGAGTATTGAGGTAAAACGAAGAGGAAGTATAGCAATAGAATATAAATAATGTATTTAAGTATTATAATCTTACCTTTATTAGGTTCAATAGTACCCGGCTTTTTTGGTAGAAAAGTTGGTGTAAGTGGTTCACAATTTATTTCCTCTAAAAGCGTAATAGTCGCAACATTATTAGCTGTAGTTCTTTTTTTTGAGTTAGGTTTTAATAATATTCCTGTAAGTTTACATTTATTTAGATGAATAGACAGTGAGTGATATAATATCCTTTGAAATTTTCAATTTGATAGCTTAACAACTTCAATGTTAATACCTGTCTTAATAATAAGTTCATTAGTTCATCTATATTCAGTAAGTTATATGAGTAATGATCCTCATATACAAAGATTTTTTAGTTATTTAAGTTTATTTACTTTTATGATGGTTATTCTTGTAACAGGTAATAATTATTTATTAATGTTTGTAGGATGAGAAGGTGTAGGAGTATGTTCATATCTTTTAGTTAGTTTTTGATTTACTAGAATAGCTGCAAATCAAAGTTCTATGTCTGCTTTCTTAACTAATAGAGTAGGGGATTGTTTTTTAACTGTAGGTATGTTTGCAATATTATGATCTGTAGGTAATTTAGATTATGCAACAGTATTTTCATTAGCTCCTTATATGAATAGCAATATAATTTTGATCATAGGTGTGTGCTTATTAATCGGTGCTATGGCTAAAAGTTCTCAAGTAGGATTACACGTTTGACTTCCAATGGCTATGGAAGGTCCTACTCCTGTTTCGGCCTTAATTCATGCAGCTACTATGGTTACTGCTGGTGTATACTTATTAATGCGTTCTTCAGGTTTAGTGGAGTATAGTTCAATTTTATTATTATTATGTCTATGATTAGGTGCAATTACGACTGTATTTAGTTCTTTAATTGGTTTATTCCAACAAGATATAAAAAAAGTTATAGCTTATTCTACAATGTCTCAATTAGGTATGATGGTTATTGCTATAGGTTTATCTTCTTATAATATTGCTTTATTTCATTTAATAAATCATGCTTTTTATAAAGCTTTATTATTCTTAGGTGCAGGTAGTGTTATACATGCTGTGGCTGATAATCAAGATTTTAGAAAATATGGAGGATTAATCAGTTATTTACCTTTAACATACTCTGTTATGTTAATTGCAAGTTTAAGTTTAGTTGCTTTCCCTTTTATGACAGGTTTTTATAGTAAAGACTTTATATTAGAATCTGCTTATGGTCAATTTACTTTCTCAGGAGTAGCGGTGTATATCATAGCAACTATAGGTGCAATATTTACAACTTTATATTCAGTTAAAGTTCTATATTTAACTTTTTTAGCTAATCCTAATGGACCTAATAATTATTATAAAAATGCTCATGAAGGAAACTTTTTTTTAACTATTCCTTTAGTAATATTAGCCATATTTTCTATATTCTTTGGGTTTATATCTAAAGATATTTTTATAGGTTTAGGTTCTAACTTTTTTGCAGATAATGGTTTATTTATCCATCCTTTACATGAAATAATGATAGATACTGAGTTTGCTGTTCCTACAATTTTTAAATTATTACCTTTTATATTTACTATATCTTTTAGCTCTATTGCACTAATTTTTTCTGAATTATTCCCTGCAATTCTTATTTCTTTTAAATTATCTAGATTAGGTTATAATATTTTTGGTTTCTTTAATCAAAGATTCTTAATTGAATTATTTTATAATAAATATATTGTAAACTTAGTTTTATATTTAGGAGGACAAACTACTAATGTTTTAGATAACGGTAGTATAGAATTATATGGACCTTTTGGTTTACAAAAAGGATTATTAAGTTCAAGTAAAAATATTTCATATTTAAATACAAGTATTGTAACAAATTATGCCTTATTTATTTTAGTTGGTTTAATTACATATATTTGTATATATAAAGTACAAATTAGTTTTTATATTATATTAAATACATTAGTATTACTATTAACTGTTATTAATTTTAATAATAAAAATCAATAAGGTACAATTCTGGTTTAATTCTAAAGAATTATTAATAAATATATCAATATTAATTTAAAATACTAAATTACTCGAAAAAAAATTAACTCAGAGTGTATTCTCAGATATTAATATCTTTGGTATATTATTAATAAATCCTCATTAGCTTAATGGTAGAGCCAGATACTACGGATATCTTAGTTTTAGTTCGAGTCTAAAATGAGGATAAAAAAAAATAAATTTTTTAGTACTAACAAAAATAGTACAATTTAGTATTAATATATTAATATATTGTAAAGTAAGTTGTATAATATATCGGAGTTTTTTTGTAGGTTTAATGATCTTTATTAAAAAAAAATTTTTTAATTTAATTTACCATCCATGAGAATTTTAAAAAGCCATCCTTTATTAAAATTAGTAAATTCATATCTTATAGATGCATCACAACCAAGTAATATAAGTTACGCATGAAATTTTGGATCTTTATTATTAATTTGTTTAATTATACAAATTATAACAGGTGTAACTTTAGCTATGCATTATAGCCCTAGTGTAGCAGAAGCATTTAATTCTATAGAACATATTATGCGTGATGTAAATAACGGATGATTAGTACGTTATTTACACAGTAACACAGCTTCAGCTTTCTTTTTTTTAGTGTATTTACATATAGGAAGAGGAATATATTATGGATCATATAGAGCTCCTAGAACATTAGTTTGAGCTATAGGTACAGTTATACTTATACTTATGATGGCTACAGCTTTCCTGGGTTATCCACATAGCCCAAAATGATTTAATATAAAAGTATATAAAAATAAAAACAGAGTTTCTAGTTTAAGTACAGCTAGATATTATAGTACAAAATCTAATTTTCTTTCATTATCTGAAAATTTACTTAACCTAATAAATGAATTAAAATTAAATCCTGTTTATATTTTCGATAATCTAATATTAGAAGGTACTAAACAAGATATTAAAAAATCTACTTCAGGTTTAAGTGGTATATATATGATAATTAATAAAATAACAGGGGATTATTATATAGGTTCAGCAGCTACTGATAGATTTTATGCTAGATTTAGTAACCATCTTATTTATTTTAGAGGTAGTAAAGTAGTTAAAGCTGCTGTAAAAAAATATGGATTAGATAAATTTTCTTTTATAGTATTAGAATTATATCCTAATATTGTTACTAAAGAGAATAATAAAGAATTATTGGATTTAGAAGACAGATATTTAAAATCTTTATTGCCTAATTATAATATATTAACTGAAGCGAGGATCTAGTTTTGGTTATAAACATACAGAAGTTGACCGTATTAAAATGAAAGAAATTTTTAGTGATGAAAGACGAGAATGAATAGGTAACTTAAATATAGGTAAAAATTTTTCACTTAAAACAATAGAAAAAATGAGAGAAAAAGCTCTTAATAGAATACCTATGTCTGATGAAACTAAATTAAAATGTATTTCGAATACGAGGCCTGTTATTTTATATAATTTAAATGGGACTGTTTATGGCGAATATCCCACAATCTTAGCTGCATCTAAAGCTATTAATTGTAATGAAAAAACAATTATAAGAGCTTTAAAAACGGAAAAAAAATTAGTAAAAAGACAATGAATAGTAAAAGATTTGCCTAAGTAACTTAATTTAAGATGCGTACTGTTATTGCTATTATTAAAAAAAACTTTTATATTAAATTATAGTCTCACGAGTAAGAATCTTTTTGCAATCTTTATAGAGAAAAAAAGATTAAAGTGATATGACCCGACGGGGTTATAGAATAGTATGTATTAAATATTATTCGGCAATGCTAGTGAAAACGATCAAAGAATTAATATTTAATTTAAGATCGTCGGTTATATAAATGATCGCGACAGACTGGGTCACTGGTGGGTGGCTGAAATGCTGCTTAATGCACAGTCGGAACTTTTAGTTAAGATGTTATTTTTAACTAATAGAATACACGAATTCAAAGGTATTCTAGCTTATTATTCATGAATAAGTAAGTTTGTATGTTTTACCATATGGTCAAATGAGTTTATGAGGTGCTACAGTTATCACTAACCTTATAAGTGCTATTCCATGAATTGGACAAGATATCGTTGAATTCATTTGAGGAGGTTTAAACACAGATGAACCACAATGCGGCGACGTGTTGTTAAAAATCCTGCTTAATGCTGGAACATCCCCTATATTTGGAATTATATACGGTTTATTCTTAATTTTTTTAATTATTAGCGTGAAAATTATAATGACATGGGGACAATCAGCAGGGGTTAGAAGTATTAGTACTTCAGAAGCCTCTCAGAGACTACACGCAGGAGATCTAACTTATGCATATTTAGTCGGTTTATTTGAAGGAGATGGGTTTTTTGCTATCACAAAAAAAGGAAAATACTTAACATATGAGGTTGGTATTGAGCTTTCAATTAGAGATGTACAATTGATTTATAAAATTAAAGCTTTATTAGGTATAGGTGTAGTGAGCTTTAGAAAAAGAGGTTCAAGTGAAATGGTCTCCTTAAGAATAAGAGATAAAAAACATTTAAAAGAGTTTATCTTACCTATTTTTGATAAATATTCTATGTTTTCTAATAAACAGTATGATTATTTAAGATTTAAAAATGCTTTACTTTCAGGTATTGTATATTCTGCTGATCTACCTGAATACTCTAGACCTAATGAAAATATAAACGATATTACATCAATAATAAATACATTTTATTTTTCTGCATGATTAGTTGGATTTATAGAAGCTGAGGGTTGTTTCAGTGTTTATAAACAAAATGGTAGTTATCCTATAGCAAGTTTTGATATTAGTCAAACAGACGGGGATGTTATAATATCTGCTATTAGTAAATATTTGTCTTTTACAACAAGTATTTACGTAGATAAGTTTAACACTTCTAGACTAAAAGTATCAAGTGTAAGATCTATAGAAAATATCATTAAATTTATAAATAATGCCCCAGTTAAATTACTAGGTAATAAAAAATTACAGTATTTACTGTGAATAAAAGAATTACGTACATTAGATAGATACTCTAAAAAAATAAATATTCCTTCAAATTATTAATATGTATAAATTAGATCAAGATATAGTCCGATCAACCTAGAAATATGTTGAGTGTAGTGAGAGTAATTAAATACAAATATTAATTACGGTGACTACCAACAGAAATGCTCTGTTAATAATGCAACTTTAAACAGATTTTTTGCATTACATTTTGTTTTACCTTTTATTTTAGTAGCTTTAGTATTAATGCATTTAATTGCACTTCACGATACAGCAGGGTCAAGTAATCCTTTAGGTATTTCTGGAAATTACGATAGAATAACATTTGCTCCTTATTATTTATTTAAAGATTTAATCACTATATTTATATTTATATTTGTTTTAAGTTTATTCGTATTCTTTATGCCTAATGTATTAGGAGATAGCGAAAATTATATAATGGCAAATCCTATGCAAACTCCTCCTGCTATTGTGCCTGAATGATATTTATTACCTTTCTATGCTATATTAAGATCTATACCTAATAAATTATTAGGAGTTATTGCTATGTTTGCTGCAATATTAGCAATAATGTTATTACCTATAACAGATTTAGGTAGATCAAAAGGTTTACAATTCAGACCTTTAAGTAAATTTGCTTTCTGAATATTTGTGGCTAATTTCTTAATTTTAATGAAGTTAGGGGCTTGTCATGTAGAAACACCATTTATAGAATTAGGACAAATAAGTACAATTTTATATTTTGGTCACTTTTTAGTAACAGTACCTGTAACTAGCTTTATAGAAAATATTATTATATATATCCAACAAGAAAAATAAAGTTTCGTCGTTATAGTTTATACAGTTAATAAGGAAATTATCCATTT
This sequence comes from Cercophora sp. LCS_1, assembly GCA_036250225.1. Taxonomy (NCBI): domain Eukaryota; kingdom Fungi; phylum Ascomycota; class Sordariomycetes; order Sordariales; family Lasiosphaeriaceae; genus Cercophora; species Cercophora sp. LCS_1. The sequence goes on from JAPZLL010000083.1 coordinate 16,207, forward strand.
TCTAATTAATAAAATCTAACTTTTACAAGCTAATACTTCTATAATAAGTTTATGCAAAGTAAAATTAGTGGTAGAATTACTATGAAAAAAAAATTTTTTTATGTTAAGCAATTATTTAATTAATTAGGGTACTAATGTATCATACCGTGAGTTTATATTATAATAAAATGCCTCAATTAGTACCTTTTTACTTTTTAAATGAAATAGTTTTTACTTTTAGTATTATAACTATGTCAGTATACTTTTTATCAAAGTATATTTTACCAAGATTTGTACGTTTATTTTTATCACGTACTTTTATTTCAAAACTTTTTTAATTCTTATTAAATAATATATATTTAAATATACAGAAAATATTTTCCAAGTATTTTCTAAAAATTTGTACATTTATTACGTACTTAATAATACTTTTTTATAAAAAGTTAATATCAAGGTTATGTTTTTTTATTTTTAAGGTTTTTATGACTAACGCCTTTAATTTTAATTATTTATCTAGAGATATTCTTAGCCCTTTATCTCAATTTGAAATAAGAGATTTATTAAGTATAGATGCCCCAATTTTAGGTAATTTACATATTTCTATGACTAATATAGGATTATATTTAACAATAGGAGCATTTTTTTTATTAGTTATAAATCTTTTAAGTACTAATTATAATAGATTAGTAAGTAATAAATGATCTATAAGTCAAGAATCCTTATATGCTACTATTCATAGTATAGTTGTAAATCAAATAAACCCAAGAAATGGTCAAATATACTTTCCTTTAATTTATACTTTATTTATATTTATTTTAATAAATAATTTAATAGGTATGGTTCCTTACAGTTTTGCATCTACAAGTCATTTTGTGTTAACATTTTCCCTTAGTTTTACTATAGTTTTAGGTGCAACTATATTAGGATTTCAAAAACATGGTTTAGAATTTTTTTCTTTATTCGTACCTGCAGGTTGTCCTTTAGGTTTAGTACCTTTATTAGTATTAATCGAATTTATATCTTATTTAGCTAGAAATGTTTCTTTAGGTTTAAGATTAGCTGCTAATATTTTAAGTGGACATATGCTATTACATATATTAGCAGGTTTTACTTATAATATAATGACTTCAGGTATTATTTTCTTTTTCTTAGGTTTAATACCTTTAGCATTTATTATAGCCTTCTCAGGATTAGAATTAGGTATAGCTTTTATACAAGCTCAAGTATTTGTGGTATTAACTAGTGGATATATAAAAGATGCTTTAGATTTACATTAAGTATCATAAAATAAATAATAATTATTATTTATATTTATCAAATTCAAAAGAATATTATTAAATATGTTTAAAATACGTAAAAAAAAAATTTTTTTTTTATTTTAAAAAATCTAATGTGATGTATATAATACACATATATACCAAAATCGAATTGTTTGAATTAATATGTTAAAGATACATCACCTTAATGAGGAAGGTACAATATTTTGTTGAGTTTGGTGATGGCTCTGATTGAACACTGTCCAAGTACTTGACACATGCTAATCGTACGTTTAATCTGGAAAAAATTAATTTTGCCTGATTAAAAGTGGTGTACAGGTGAGTATAAGATTTTTTGACCGATCTTAAAGTGAAGATAAATACTTCATACACAAAGGGTGTAATACCTGCTTTAAGAGGAAAATAAATATCATAGAGATAGGTAGTTGTTAAGGTAATGGCTTAACAAGCCCATAATTTTCTTAGTCGTAACTGAAAAAGGTTGATCGATCACATTGGGGATGAAAAAATCCCAAGGCAAATAAGCACAGCAGTGGGGAATATTGGTCAATGGCCTAAAGGCTGAACTGGTAACTTGGAGGGAAGAATCCTGACCGACTATTAATTTGAAAATAGTAGAGTTAATACTTTATCAGCTAATTCTTGTTAGTTAATTAATACTCTATTAATTAATTGCTTTAATATGCTATAAAGGAGGCGAACCTTATCTTTATAACCTCATAGAGGTATATGTGCTGGAAAAAGTGAATAATTGTTTGGAAACAAATAAATGATAAACTAAAATACAGCACTAATACTTCAACTGGTAAGGAGGTAAATGGCAGGTTAATCGATTTCTCGAATAAATTTCTGTCTACATATTTATAATGAATATATGTATAAATTGTCTTGACTAATTACGTGCCAGCAGTCGCGGCAATACGTAAGAGACTAGTGTTAATCATCATTAATAGGTTTAAAGGGTACTTAGACGGATAAATTAGCCTATTGTTAATCAAAAATTAGGTACAATTATCTAGAGTTTTATATGGGAAGATAGTACTTTAGAGTGTAGAGATAATATTCGTTAATACCTGAGGGACTGGTAAAGGCGCAGGCAATCTTTTATGTAAAAACTGACGTCGAAGGACGAAGGCACAGGGCACGAACAGGATTAGATACCCCAGTAGTCTTTGCAGAGAATTATGAATGCTATAGGTCAGTAATAATTGGTCTATAAATGAAAATGTAAGCATTTCACCTCAAGAGTAATGTGGCAACGCAGGAACTGAAATCACTAGGCCGTTTTTGACACCAGCAGTGAAGTATGTTATTTAATTCGATGATCCTCGAAAAACCTTACCACAATTTGAATATTAAATGACCCAACAAATTAGCTTGCGAGCTAAGTAGAAAGGAGTTTAATACAAGTGTTGCACGGCTGTCTTCAGTTGATGTTGTGAAACAGTGGTTAAATCCATGAAATTAACGGAAACCCTTGCTTTATTTTTAAGGTAAAATTAATAGAGCAGAATTTACTTTAATTTATTTAAAGTAAAATAAAAGGGACTAAGACAAGTCATCATGGCCTTGATATTGTGGGCTATAGACGTGCCACATGTTCCTAAACAAAAAGATGCGAAAATGTGAGTTTTAGCTAATCTAATAAAATAGGATAAAAAGGATATGGATTGTAGTCTGAAACTCGGCTACATGAATAAGAAATTGCTAGTAATCGTGAATCACCATGACACGGTGAATATGACTTCAGATTGGTACTAATCACTCGTCGCATGCTGAAAGGAGTTTATGCAATAAGTTTGCTTTTTTTGTTTTAAGTAAATAAATGTATAGGTTTTATAACTTAAGGCAGATATCTTCGTATGCATATCTCTGATTAGTGTTAAGTCGAAATACAGTTCGTGTAGTGGAAGTTGCACGGGACTATCAAAGTATAACATTATAAGTGTATATAAATAGAATCTATTGATTACTTGATATTTTCAGCTAATTAATGTGATAATAATCTATTTATATACACGAAGGAGAGTTCCGTTTGTTGGTATGACGGGTTAAGCTGTAAACTTAATGACTAACTAGTCATCGAAGGTTCAATTCCTTTTTCTCCTAATTATTATTAATATAGCTCCAGGAGTTTGTAATAAAACTAAAAGTTTAGATATTAAAATATCTATTAATGAGCTTCTATAGCTCAACGGTAGAGCATAATACTGTTAATATTATGATAAATGTTCGATTCATTTTAGAGGCTGTAAATTAATAGATAACTCCGGGAGTTATAAAAAAAAATAATAAAAATGAAAATAAAAATAAAAAAATCTAATAAATAAATAGATAGTATCTGGATACATATTTGAATTCAAAAAATGAATAATCTTATAAGAAGCAATTTTCAAGATCACCCATTTCATTTAGTATCTCCTTCTCCTTGACCTTTATATAGTAGTATATCTTTACTAAACTTAACTTCTACAGGTGCATTATCTATGCACAGTTTCAATAATGGATATTATTTATATTATATTTCTATGATATTAATAATATCTTCTATGTCTTTTTGATTTAGAGATATAATATCTGAAAGTACTTATTTAGGGGATCATACTTTAGCAGTACAAAGAGGATTAAATTTAGGAGTAATACTTTTTATTGTATCAGAAGCTTTATTCTTTTTAGCTATCTTTTGAGCATTTTTCCATAGTGCTTTAACTCCTACTATAGAATTAGGAGCTCAATGACCTCCTATTGGTATTGAACCCGTAAATCCTTTTGAATTACCTCTTCTTAATACTGTAATACTATTATCTAGTGGAGCTACAGTAACTTATGCTCACCATTCTTTAATACATGGAGGTAGAAAAGGAGCTATATATGGTTCTATAGCAACTGTATTGTTAGCTTTAATATTTACAGGATTCCAAGGAATTGAATATAATGTATCTTCTTTCACTATAAGTGATGGTGCATTTGGAACATGTTTCTTTTTTTCTACAGGTTTTCATGGATTACATGTATTAATTGGTACAATTTTCTTAGGTGTAGCCTTGTGAAGAATATATGCTTATCATTTAACTGATAATCACCATTTAGGTTTTGAAGGGGGAATATTGTACTGACATTTTGTAGATGTAGTTTGATTATTTTTATACATATCAGTATATTACTGAGGATCATAATATAATGAAAAACTAGACTAAAAGAAAAAAATATGAATAAAATATAGGGGTTTTAGTATAACGGTAATACATGTGACTTTTAATCGCTAAGAAAAGAGTTCGAATCTCTTAAACCCTATATAAATATAATTTAATTTAATTTAATGGTATATTATATAAGCGATTGTAGTTCAACGGTAGAATTATCGATTTCCATCCGATCTATGCGGGTTCGATTCCTGCCAATCGTATAATTTTAAATATATTTAGAATTAGTAACTTAACTGGTAAAGGACCCTCCTGTCACGAGGGTAGATGCGGGTTCGATGCCTGTCTAATTCGTTAAAGGAAAAGTTGCCATAGGTAGGGCGAGATATTTGCTAAATATCGTGTATATTCACTTAGGTGTTCGAGTCACCTCTTTTCCGTTTATGTATTATAAATAACAAATTCTAATTTTACATAAGACTAATAGAGTTTATTAAATAAACTAATTTAATTAATCTCCTCTTAAGAGGTATATTCTAAAGCTATAATTATGATAAAAAATTTATTTTTGATAAATGAAACATTTACAAATGGTTATATATCTAATATGTTAGATCTAATCTCTATATTTGCAATTTTTTGTGCTATATCTGTTATTATTAATAAAAATCCTATAATTTCCGTTTTATTCTTGATAGGATTATTTGCAAGTATTTCTTCATACTTAATAATATTAGGTTTAAGTTTCATAGGTTTATCTTATTTAATAGTATATATAGGTGCTGTATCTATTTTATTTTTGTTTATTTTAATGTTAATAAATATTAGAATAAGTGAACTTCAAAGTGATACTAATAATAGCATACCTTTAACTATTCTTATAGGTATATCCCTTAGTTATTCTTTATTCCAACTATTACCTTATGATATAGCTATATTAAGTAATTTTAATAGTAATATAAATAATAACTTATACGATAATGCTAATTATTTAATAAATAAAGATAATGATTTATTATTTGTAACGGGAAAAATATGAGATGGAAATTTAGCAGAAAGTAACCATATGACAAGTATAGGTAATATAATGTATACTAATTATAATATCTGATTAATATTAGCAAGTTTCATTTTATTATTAGCTATGGTAGGAGCCATTGTAATAACAATAAAACAAAAAAACTAGATTAAAAGAAAAAAAATGAATATATAAAATATAAAGAAATTAGCTCAATGGTAGAGCAACCGTTTTACACACGGAAGGTTAAGTGTTCGAATCACTTATTTCTTATTAAGATTCTTTAACTTAACAGGTAAAGTGCATTTTTGATAAGAATGATATTCAAGTTCAATTCTTGAAAGAATTAAATTAAAGAGAATTGACCGAGTGGTTTAAGGTGGCTAACTTGAGATTAGTTGTGGGTAAAACCATCATGGGTTCGAATCCTATATTCTCTGTATATAATTATAATACATATTAGTATATAATTTACTATTTATATATAAATATAATATAATTTTAGTTATAATAACGGATTAGAGTCAGATTGGTTACGACACTCCATTTGGGTTGGAGAATTTCTGTGTTCGAGCCGCAGTAATCCGATATTCTTTTGAAATTAAAATTTCAATAGAAATGTATTAGATATAAATAAACATTTATAGATATAAAACATTATAAGGATGTTTTATAACTATATAAGTATATAAAGAGACTATTATGGAAATCTTGCTATGTATTAAAGAGTAACATTTTTGTGTAAAAAAAAACAAATAAACTCTTAGAGAAATTATTTAATAAACGAAGAAAATTGAAATATCTTATTAACTTCAGGAAAAAAAATCAAACGAGATTCTATTATTAGTGTGAACGAAAATAGAATAGCCTATTTAAATAAGTAAAATGGTTTAAAAACTGTTTGAATACTATGGGGAACCTTCCTCAAAGGCTAAATATAATACATAAGCTATAGAGAATAGTACCGTGAGGGAACGATTTTTGAAATAGTAGTTTTATAAGCAGCTTAAGCCAAAAGCGAAAGCGTACCTTTTGCATAATGGGTCACCAAGTTAACATTAGATGCGAGCAAATTTTTTGCAAAGTTAAACCAGTCATTAAAATAATGAATAGTGTCTAAAGTTAGACCCGAAGCCTAGTGATCTTACTATAGTCAGGATTATAAAGGTCCGAACGGGTTATCGTTGCAAAGATATCCGAAGAACTATGGTAAGCAAGTGAAAGACAATACTGACTAGGATAGCTGGTTTTCTGCGAAACCTATAATAGTAGGCAATTTAAGTAACATCTTAGTAGGTACAGAACTTAATCTCAGGCAAGATGTATATTTTATATGTATAAAAAACATTTTATTTTGTATACATCGGGGGATTGTGAAAATTTTATCGGTGAGTATGTAGTCTCGGAATGACAAAGATGAATCTTGAATTATCAGACATAGAATGATAAGGTTGTATGTCAAAAGGGAAACAGCCCAGAACAAGAGTTAAGGTTCCAAAATTATTATTAAGTGAAATGAAGAAAGTTTTTATATAAGTCGACAAGAAGATAGGCTTGGAAGCAGCCATAATTTGAAGATCTCGTAACAGAGTCACTTGTTAAAGCTTAAAAGCATCTAAGATTTAGCGGATCTAAATAATATACCGAAACCTTGTCCATATAAAACATTAATACTGTTAATGTTATATCATGGGGTAGCAGAACGTTGAATTAATATTTGACTTTTAATTTAAGTATATAAAAATTCAAGTGAGAATGGTGACATGAGTAACAAAAAAGAGAATGAGTATTTTTTTCTTGATAGACGGATATTCTAAGGGAAGAGAATATATAAACAGGAACTTTAAGGTCTCCTGGTCTTTCTTTAAGAAGGACGAATCTGACTATCTTTATTTTCTTAACAAAAAAGAAAAATATACTCTATTAATGTCTCTCGCCTAAAGCTTATGGTCTATGATAAGTAACGGCCTCTAAGTCAATAATCTTAAGATTACTATGACGATGAGAAAATCTATTTACTTTTTAGGACGACATTTATAAGTGGTAAATGTACTGGAAAAATAAGTAATATTTTTAGTTTTAAAACTAAAATTAAGATATACCGTGCCTAGAAACTGCAACAAGTAAGCTAGTAGAGAATACGAAGGCGTAAATGAGATAACAATCATAAAGGAACTCGGCAAACTAACTACCGTAACTTAGGGATAAGGAGGGCTCATTAATCTCGGTTAATGCGAGTAAAAACGAAGAAGCATGAAATATTGTTGTACGACTGTTTAATTAAAACAAAGCACTTTGCAAAAAGATGATAAATCTAAGTATTGAGTGTGATTTCTGCCCGGTGCCGGCTGGTTAACGAATTTACTAAAAAAAAATTTTTTTTGGTTTTAGAGGAACCCCCGGTTAAAGGCGGCCTTAGCGTGAGGGTCCTAAGGTAGCGAAATACCTTGGCCGTTAAATGCGGTCTTGCATGAATGATGTAACGATACAACAGCTGTCTCTATGATTGACTCAGTGAAATTGGAATAACTGTGCAGATACAGTTTACCTCTAGTTAGACGAGAAGACCCTATGCAGCTTTACTGTTATTAATTATTGAATATGAACCGGAGAAAGTATAGTGTAGAAGGTAATTGATTAGGTAAAATTGAAACACCTTTATTTTTCTATCATATTATAAAACCTTAAAAAGGAACAATTGTTAAAAGACAGTTTATGCGGGGCACAGACCCCATAAAGAGTAGATGGGTGTGTCTAAAAAATTAAAACTTAATTTTTAGTTTAGGTTTGTTATTTTTTTATAGATATTCTATATTAATCTTGTATATGCAACTCATATGATATATTTCTGCGAAAACAGTCATATATAACTTGGGTGAAGTATAAAAAACATTAGGTATATTAATTTAAATTTTAATATATAGGAAATTAGGTAAGATTTTATTTATAGAGAAAATAGATGTAATAAAAAAAAATATTATGAAGAAATTTTCTAATATTTTTTATAGTTATTATTAAATTAACTTTAATAATAATAATGTTTGTTACTTATTAGGCTTAATGGCTTAATCTTGCCTTACTGTTTGATTAACAACAAATCTTACAGTCGCGTAAGCGGGGCATAGGATCACAAGATGCAAAAAGGAAAGATCTTGGATTTTTGGAAAAGCTACGCTAGGGATGTTTGTCCTTCAATATAAAAAAAAAATTTTTTTTTATAATTGGTAATATATTGGGTTAATTTCAAAAATTACTTTGTATTTAAAAGTAAATTTGAAGCGTAATTTATCTTAGCATATTTTATAAGATAAAATCGTTCAACGACTATAAGGTGAGTAATGCTAACAATAATCCTTTATTAATACCCAACTTTCTTTTTTATATAGTATATAAAAATATACATCCATCAAAAAATTTAAACATGAATAATAATTTGATTATTTTTAGTAAATATTTAAATAATAAAAATAAATTTTTATTTAAAAAGGAGTCTATAGTACAATCTTTTGTAGGAAAACAAAAATATACTCCTCCTGTATCTAAAGAATGAAAAAATAATGTTTATGCCTTTAATGCTTATAATTTGAAAAATTTACCTATATTTGATATAAATATAAATGAATTAATAAAAAATTATTTTAATTTATATTTTAACCCTAAATTTTTGCATATTAAAAAGTATAAAAATCGTAAATCTTTTAATAAAATATTCGTAAGTAAAGCAGAAGTAAAACATAATAGCAATAAAGCTATTATAACTGTATATGTTTATAATAGAGAAAAAATCTCTTTATTAAAAAGAATAAAATTTATAGAAGATTACTATTTTAGAATAGCAAATTATATAAATTCTTTAGAATTCCCTAAGGGCTTATATGTAAGCCCTTCTATTATTTATTTAAAATTTGTTAAAGCAACATTTATTAAAGAATTAATACTACTTCGAAAATATAAATTAAGATTAAATCTTAATAAAAATAAATTTGAGGAAAAACTTTTATTTAAATTAAAAAATTTAATAGTTAAATTTTTAAATAAAAAAGTAGAATTTAATATTGTAAATCTAAAATCTATAATATTTAATAGCGATTTTTTTACTAGAATGTTAGCGCAAAAAACAAAAAATAATAATAATGTATTAAAAACAATGAACAAGATTTTGAATAAAGTTGTTATACCTAAGGTTAATAAAATAATTGAAAAAAGTGCAACTATAAAAAGTGTAGATTTGAATTTATTAGAAAATAAATTTAAATCTTTAAATATAAGTTCAATATTAAATAATAATAATTTATGAGAATTATTAAATAATTTATATTATAATGTCTATTCAAATTCAAAAGATTTTTTTAACAAAAATTATGCAAAAATATATGAAATTATATTTAATTCTATTAAATATAAAAACATAGGGGGTGTAAGATTAGAAGCTAAGGGAAGATTAAGTAAACGATCTAGAGCAGATCGATCTAAATTTAAAGTAAAATGAAAAGGAGGATTAAGAAATATTGATTCATCTTATAAAAGATTGTCTTCTGTAAATATGAGAGGTTTTGTTAGATCTAATCTCGAATATTCAATATATGCATCTAAACGTTATGTTGGAGCTTTTGCAGTAAAAGGTTGAGTAAGTGGAAAATAAAAAGAATCTTTATATTATAAATACATATAAAAAAGAAATGAAGAAATAGTCTGAACCATTTTGTGAAAAATGGAAATAAATTAGTATGATAACAAATTGAACAGGCTAATTTGCGCAAGAGTGTACAAAATGAGTGCGCGGTTTGGCACCTCGATGTCGGCTTAACTTATCCTCATGGATGCAGAAACTATGTAGGGTACGACTGTTCGTCGATTAAAGAGTTACATGAGCTGGGTTAAATACGTCGTGAGACAGTATGGTTTCTATCTTCTAGAGGGAATTAGAATATAATAAGGATTAACCTTGTACGAAAGGAACATGGGGTACTATTGTTATACCTTTTGTTGTATAGCAGTTTTATTAATCTCTGGTTTACCTGTTGTTTATGTGCCAAATATTAAATGTTATAGTAATTAATTTATTACTACTGTAAAGTTTAGTTTTATTACTTTACTTTATAGTAAAGGTATTTTATATTACTATTCATACAACGTAAGGATGTTATAGTCACTTAAATAAATAAATAGCATAGGCATGGCAGGAAAGCTAAATTAGTTATAGATAAGTGCTGAAAGCATATAGGCACGAAACTAACCTTAAGATATTTCTTAAATGTACGTAATATAATATTACATAAATAGGCTTAGTTTGTAATAATTGGAAGATTTTTAGATACTAAGTACTAATTTTATAAAAAACTAAACGATAAATATATCGCTAGATATATAATTAAACTAAATTAATTATATATCTCTAATGTCTGATTAGCATAAAAGCAATGCAATTGTTTTGTAATCAATAGAAGTAAGTGCGATACTTACATCGGACTAAATTAGGATTAGTCGTCAAGTGGTAAGACATAGCTTTTTCGTTGCTACTACCGCGGGTTCGAATCCCGCCTAGTCCTTTATTAGATTAATAATAGAAAATATTTTAATATATTTTATATTAAAATCCTATGGATGCTCTAATTATTGAGGATATAGCTCAATCGGTAGAGCATACTGCTCATAACAGTACCGTTAAGTGTTCAAGTCACTTTATCCTTATTGCGGGTTAATTTAATAGTAAAATATTTGGCTCATGACCAAAAGATATAAGTGCAAATCTTGTATCCGCATATACTACTAAATGATCTTTAATATTTATATCTATTAAATTGAAAGATATAATTTAATTATATCTAATGTAAGTAAATTTATCCGAGTGCTGGAATGGTAGACAGTACAAGCTTAAGTTTTGTTGGTTAATAGCCGTGAACGTTCGAGTCGTTCCTCGGATATAAAGAGAGACATATATTATAACAATGTCACAAAGCCTAAATTATATTGTTCAAGAATATAATAATATTATACCTAGGGTATATAAATTATAGGGAATATAGTATAATTGGTAGTACAATAATTTTGCATATTATTAGTTTAGGTTCGAAACCTAATATTTCCATGATTTTAGTTTTAATATTTTTAAATATATTATGTAGATAAATAAATATCTTAATATATTTATTAAAGAGCATAGTTTAATGGTAAAACAGAAAGCTTCAACCTTTAAATTCTCCGTTCGAATCGGAGTACTCTTGAATTTTAAAAAGCTCAGATAACTCAATTGGTAGAGTGAAACATTGAAGCTGTTTTTGTTGTAAGTTCAAGTCTTACTTTGAGCATATATAGATGTGCTGAAATAGGTAGACAGGTTTTGTTTAGGCCAAAAATGCTGCAAGTTCAAATCTTGCCGTCTATACAGATAGCACCTGGATAAATGATAAAATTTAAAATGAAATTTTATCATCTAAATTTCTTAAAGATTTTAGAAGGGTTAAACCAATATGTTGTGGACTAATGGGTAAGTCATAAATTTTTGGTATTTAGGTATTGAGTGTTCGAATCACTCCAACATAATATTATTAAGGATAATATAGCTTAATAGGTAGAGCGATTGTTTGTGGCACAGTAGGTTCTCTGTTCAAATCAGAGTATTGTCCCAAAAGAGGATTTTATACATAATGTATAGTCTATTAGCCCGGGTAGTTTAAAGGTAAAACCTTAATTTCATACATTAAAGATGAGAATTCGATTTTCTCCTCTGGCTTATTTTCATGATAATAATTTCTATACTTTCTTTATTAATTTCTAATGCCGTTACATCAAGACGAGATATTCCCATTATTTTTAATAGAATTGCTATTATTGCTTTAATTTATTGTATTTTACACGGATTCATTAGTTTATCTGTTATGAATAAAGGTGTGGCTTTACACGGAGGTTTACTTCATACTACAAATATTATACAGATTTTTCATATATTTATTTTTTTTATAACTATATTAATTTTACAATTAACAAGTTTTTACCCAAGAACTCTAATATTAAGATCTAAATCTTCATGATTAATATCTTTAGAAAAAAATTTAACAAAATATTTTTTTAATAAAATAGGAGAACATTTAAAAATAATAGAATATCCTTTAATATTATTATTTGTAGTTAGCGGGGCAGTTTTTTTAATATCTACTAATGATTTAGTTTCTATATTTCTTTCTATAGAATTACAAAGTTATGGTTTATACTTATTAAGTACAATTTATAGAAATTCTGAATTATCTACTGCAGGAGGTTTAATTTATTTTTTATTAGGAGGTTTAAGTTCCTGTTTTATTTTATTAGGTACAAGTTTATTATATGCGAATTCTGGTACGACAAATCTAGAATGTTTATATATAATTAATAGTATAAGTGATATGAATGATAACTTAACTTCATGATATAAATCTTATTATTTAAATTTTTCTTTACTTATATTTAGTATAGGATTTTTATTTAAAGTAAGTGCTGCACCTTTTCATTTTTGATCTCCTAAAAAAGGACTTGGGAAATCCTTATCAACAAACGTTGGGAGTAAACTATCAAATTCCGGGGAACCCCTAAAGCTTCTGATACTAAACCATATATGAAAATGTATGAGTGGCTGAACTAATTACTCAGGTATAGTAATAAGTCAGAAGATGAGTGAAAGCGAAATGGGCAATCGCGGATCTAAGTCAGTAAACCATTCCACCAGGAGTATTACTGTAAAAGAGCAACGAGTAAATGGTAGTTGATGTGGTATTAATTTATCGCATTTAAGATGTACTCTACTGGGCTTCGAAAGAAGTTATCAAGTTAAAATCCCTTCTAATCAAATTATTCAAAGACAACTTTATTCTACTGTATCTAACTTAGACAATAGCAAACTACCTTTAGACCCTTGATTTATATCAGGGTTCTCTGATGCAGAAGGATGCTTTCTTGTTTTAATCCGTAAATCACAAAAAAACCTGCTAGGTTGACAATTAGAGGTTAATTTTACAATTAATCTTCATGCTAGAGACCTAGATCTTTTAAAACTTTTTAAATCCTATTTTGGAGTAGGAAGAATAGGTAAAGAAAGAAATGGTTGTTGTGATTTTACAATAGGTTCTTTAGATCAAATTATTACAAAAGTAATACCTCATTTTGACAAATATCCTTTAAAAACTAATAAATATTCAGATTATATTTTATTTAAAAAAGTAGTCATGATTATGCAACGCAAGGAACATTTGACAGTTGAAGGTTTACAAAAAATAATAAATATTAGAGCTTCTTTAAATAGAGGATTAACTCCTTTATTATTAGAAGCTTTCCCTAATACTGTAGCTTTAGCAAGACCATTATTACCACTTAGTGTTAAATTAGATCCTCAATGGGTAGCTGGTTTTACTAGTGGCGATGGTTGTTTTAAACTTAGTATTAGAGAATCTAAATTACATAAAATAGGAAGTCGTATAGTATTACTTTTTGTAATAACTCAACACATTAGAGATGAATTATTATTAAAAAGTTTAGTAGATTTCTTTGGATGTGGTCAAACTTATTCGTATAAAGATTATACTGAGTACAGATGTCAATCATTTAAAGATAATTCTGAAAAGATTTTACCTTTTTTCAAAAAATACCCTATTATTGGCGTTAAATCTAAGGATTTTGAAGATTGAGCTAAAGTAGTAAAGATGATACAAAAAAAAGATCATTTAACTAAGGAAGGCTTCGATCAAATTCGTCAAGTAAGAATAGGAATGAATAAAGGTAGATATCTAAATTAAACTAATTTAATTCACTTAAAGTTGTTCTTTTCTTTAATTTGGACGATAAATTTAACCGTAATCATGTGGACGTTTATGATGCTATACCTACTATAGTTACAACTTTTGTTGCAATTATAGCAAAAATATCTATTTTTATCTTTTTATTAGAATTGGTATATCATACAAATAATTCTATATCGGAATATAGTTGAACTTATGCTTTATTAATAAGCTCTCTTCTTTCATTAATCGTAGGGACTGTTGTAGGTTTAACACAGTTTAGAATAAAAAGATTACTTGCATATAGTACTATATCTCATGTAGGTTTTATATTATTAGCTTTAAGTATTTCTAGTATAGAATCTACACAAGCTTTTATTTTTTATTTAATACAATATTCTATAAGTAATTTAAATATATTTATTATATTAATAACTATAGGATTTTCTTTATATAGTTATATAAATAACAACGAAGATTCTCAAAATTTACTTGAAACTAATAATTCACCAATACAATTAATTAGTCAATTAAAAGGTTATTTTTATATAAATCCTATATTATCTTTAAGTTTAGCTATTACTATTTTTTCTTTTGTAGGTATACCTCCTTTAGTAGGGTTTTTTGCAAAACAGATGGTATTAAGTGCAGCTTTAGATAGTGGTTATGTTTTTATATCTTTAATTGCTATACTTACTAGTGTAATAGGAGCAGTTTATTATTTAAATATAATTAAAGAGATTTTTTTCCATTCTCCTGAGTTAAACCATAATTCAGATGAAAACTTAAATATTTATAGTAAAGAGAGTACTAATTATATTTCTAATTTTAATAGTAATTATTTACTTAAAAATAGTAAAATTACAGTTATATCTAGTCCTTTTTCTCTTACTATTTCTATTATTACCTTAGTAATATTATTATTTATATTTATGAATAAAGAATGATTAAGTATGGGTACCATATTGGTACAAGTTTTATTTAGTAATTAAATGAGTAGTATGACATTATTTATAGTATTTGTATGTATAATTGCTATACTTTTTTTATTTATAAATTTAGTATTTGCTCCTCATAACCCTTATCAAGAAAAATATAGTATATTTGAATGTGGTTTTCATAGTTTTTTAGGTCAAAATAGAACACAATTTGGTGTAAAATTTTTTATTTTTGCTTTAGTTTATTTACTATTAGATTTAGAAATATTATTAACATTCCCTTTTGCTGTTAGTGGATATGTTAATAATATTTACGGTTTAATTATTACATTAGGATTTATAGCTATAATAACTATAGGATTTATATATGAATTAGGTAAAAGTGCTTTAAAAATAGATAGTAGACAAATTGTAAATATAACAAAATTTAATTCGTATTCTAGAGTAGAATTTATAGGAAAAATCTAGAAATATTTGCGAAATCAAATGTAATTTAATAAAATTATCTTTTAATAAATGCTACTTTAGTTATATGATAATATTATCATAAATATTATTTTCATTTTGGTAATTTTTAATTAATTATAAATTATGATGTATAAGGTATACACTTTGATTGCAAATCAAAAGTAAGAGGTTCGATTCCTCCATAATTTTTGTTTAATTTATATTCTACATATTAGTATTATCTATTATATAATATAGATATATTATATATATGTAGAAGTATTCACAAATAAAAAAAAAATGTATTTATTTATTAATAGTTTAATTTTAAATTTCGATGCTCCCAGTCCTTGAGGTATTTATTTTCAAGATAGTGCTACTCCACAAATGGAAGGATTAGTTGAATTACATGATAATATAATGTACTACTTAGTAATTATATTATTTGCAGTAGGATGAATATTATTTTCAATAGTATGAAATTATATAGGTACAAAATCTCCTATTTCACATAAATACTTAAATCACGGTACACTTATAGAATTAATATGAACTATTACTCCTGCAGTAATATTAATATTAATAGCTTTCCCTTCTTTTAAATTATTATATTTAATGGATGAGGTTAGTGATCCATCAATGTCTGTTTTAGCAGAAGGTCATCAATGATATTGAAGTTATCAATATCCTGATTTCTTAAATTCAGATGAGGAATTTATAGAATTTGACTCATATATAGTTCCAGAATCAGATTTAGAAGAGGGTGCTTTAAGAATGTTGGAGGTAGATAATAGAGTTATTTTACCAGAACTTACTCATGTAAGATTTATTATTACATCAGGTGATGTAATTCATAGTTTTGCTGTACCTTCTTTAGGTGTTAAATGTGATGCCTATCCAGGTAGATTAAATCAAGTATCTGTTTTTATTAATAGAGAAGGTGTTTTCTATGGTCAATGTTCAGAAATTTGCGGAATATTACATAGTTCTATGCCTATAGTTATAGAATCTGTATCTTTAGAAAAATTCCTTACTTGATTAGAAGAACAATAATCTAATTACTCTGGTATATTTTTGGATGTAAATCCACTAATAATTGTATATTAAAAAAAAAATATTTTTTCCTATTATACTTTTTATATAAAGTATACTATTAATATGTAATATATTTTATTAAATATTGATTTTAATAGATTCTCATTAGCTTAATGGTAGAGCCAGATACTTCTAATATCTTGATTTTAGTTCGAGTCTAAAATGAGAATTTTTATATAGTATAATAAATGATAGATCAAAACTATATACGTAAAATATAATAATAATTTATCTAAAGGATAACCATCTAATATAAACTAATTTTTCAGTTATAAATTTATTATGTACTATACTCCTACAGTTATTTCACTTATAGAAGTTGTATTGGTTTTAGTTCCAGCTTTATTGGCAGTGGCGTATGTAACAGTAGCTGAAAGAAAAACTATGGCAAGTATGCAAAGAAGATTAGGTCCTAATATAGTAGGATATTATGGTTTATTACAAGCTTTTGCTGATGCTTTAAAGCTATTATTAAAAGAATATGTAGCACCTACACAAGCTAATATTGTATTATTTTTTCTAGGACCTGTTATAACATTAATTTTTGCTTTATTAGGTTATGCAGTTATACCTTATGGGCCAGGATTAACAATTAATGATTATAACTTAGGTATATTTTATATGTTGGCTGTATCTTCTTTAGCTACATATGGTATTTTACTTGCTGGTTGAAGTGCCAATAGTAAATATGCTTTTTTAGGTTCTTTAAGAAGTACAGCTCAATTAATTAGTTATGAGTTAGTGTTAAGTTCTGCAATATTATTAGTTATAATGTTAACAGGTAATTTAAATCTTACTGAGAACATTGAAGCTCAAAGAGCTGTATGATTTGTATTACCTTTATTTGTAGTCTTTATAATATTTTTCATAGGATCTGTAGCTGAAACTAATAGAGCTCCTTTTGATTTAGCAGAGGCTGAATCTGAACTTGTTAGTGGATTTATGACAGAACATGCTGCGGTAGTTTTCGTATTCTTTTTTTTAGCAGAATATGGAAGTATAGTTTTAATGTGTATACTTACAAGTATATTATTTTTAGGTGGATATTTATTAATTAATAATTTAGATGCAATTAATTTAATTGTACTAGATATTTTAAATTTTTATTCATACATAGACTATGTTTTATTATCAGATAACAATTTTATTTATTTTTTTTCTTATTTTTCTTTCTTTAATAATAATTCTATTATGGAAGGATTTTTATATGGATTTAATTTAGGTTTAAAAAGTTCTATTTTAATATTTGTATTTATTTGAACAAGAGCCTCTTTCCCTCGTATACGTTTTGATCAATTAATGAGTTTTTGTTGAACAGTCTTATTACCTGTCTTGTTTGCATTAATAATATTAATTCCTTGTATT
>JAPZLL010000084.1:0-33873 GCA_036250225.1 Cercophora sp. LCS_1
ACCATTACCCCCCGCCGGTCCCCAAAACGACGCCCACCAAAAGATTACTCGTCCCCCCCCCCCCCCCCCCCCCCCCCCCCCCCCCCCCCCCCACCACCCCCCCCCCCCCCCCCCCCCCCCCTCCCCCCTCCCGCCCGCGAAAAGACAACACACGACTGCGCCTGGTCCTCCCCGTAGATGGGTATTAGGTGAACTTCATCGCTCCGTCCCGACCAGCCCGCTTGAAACCTAACCGCATACACATACTGTACCTCGAAACCCGACGTTTTTCCTGGTCCCTTCATAACAATGGCATCCCTCAACACATCCTGCGCCGTCGCCAACCCCGGTGGCAGCCCCACAACCGGCGTCATGGTTGGTTCCAGTCTCACCCTATTCATGAGCATATTCATCCCCGCATACGCCTCCTGCCATTCCCACATCCTGTTGCCACCCCACTTCGCGCGCGCGATTGATACTGTCCTGTTCTTGACACGGCGCGGCCCTAGCGCGGCCAGCGCCTCCACCCCCGTCAAAACCTGCTTCCTAGACCAGATGCTCCGCTTTTCCTCTACCAGCACTAACATCGACGCCGCCTCAGGCGTGCCGCAGTTCAGCACTACAAGCATGTCCGACGCAGGAGGCCCGCCGGTGCCATCGAGCTGCGCGGCGGGGAAGGTCATTGTAATCCGGGCGCCGTTGAGGGATAGGTTGCAGTTGTGGAGGAGGCCAGGGTTGTGGCAGTATGGCCAGGCGTCGTCGAGGCGGGTGACGGCCGCGTAGTCTCGGAACCACCAAGGCGATGTGGCGAGTATGTCAAAGCCGTCATGCGTGAAGAGAGAGTCGGTCTTCGAACTGGCGGAGGATTTCCTCCTACAGCCGCTGGAAGGCGCGCTCGCCTTCGCCGTATAGTAGCGGCATATTGATATCAAACAGGCCCAGTAAGCTGTAGGCTTGGTCTTCGAGACGGGTGGTTTGGCGTTCGGCGGCCCACGACATCTTTTGTGCGGCCGAGAACCGGGTGAGATCGCCGGTCGTAAAGTAGCTCGCGCTGATCCGGGTGGTGTCGACGATGAGGTCGAGGAGCGTCTCTCGAGAGCCGATCTGCTTCCAGCCCGCGCCGTAGAAGTAGACTACGCCCGGCGCGATGAGCTCTTGCAGTGTCCATCCGCAAGTGAACCAGCGCGCTTTGCGGAAGCTGCTTGCCTCGGAGTGGGGGTTTTCGTCGGCGTCCACGTCGCTCAGGAATGCGTAACACACTTCGGCATCGCGGTACCATCGGAACATGGAGTTGATGGCTTCCGAGAGCTCGGCCGAGCTCGACTTGTCAATGCAGCAAGTGCCGATCCACTAGTGATGTCATTAGAATCACCATTGACCGAGCACATCAACAGCGACTTACAAGGTATTCGAATCCGTCTTGTACTGCTAGCGCGCAGGCGTCGGCCACCTTCTCGTAACCCCGCCGTGATTGGGCCAGCCCTTGCTAGACATCCTAGAATGAGACCTCCTCGTCAACCCAGGTATGAGATAGGATGGCGTAGGGCGGGATGGCGGGGGGGCAAGATCCTTTGATCCTGGAACTCGACGAGGTGGAGCTTGGTGGTGTGGAGGAGACGCATTTCTGGTTTCTGCCGGGTGGGGGTGGATCAACGACGGAGAGAGTTGAGCAGGAATTGCAAGTTGGGAGTGAAGTTGGGCTCTGTCTCACCACTCAGCCTTGCCTTGGGTCAGGCTTGCCTGACCAGTATGTGCCCGACCTCCTCCTGCCAATGTGAGGTGAGCCCAGAAAAACGCCCCCCGCGCGCCAGCAACCCCCACCGCAGCATCCTCCCGCGCCGTAACAATCGCCATCTCCAACACCGCAGCGATCCGTAACAAACCGGAGCTGCTGCTGCGCGGAACAGCAGGGTCAAGGAAAATGACCCAAGAGTACCACCGTCGCTCTCTACCATCCCAAAGCGGCGCTTTGGTATCGCCTACACATGGTAGTTCGGTCTTCAGCTGCAGCGTCGACGAGCTTCGCGCCTCCGACAAAGCCAAGCTCACCCCTATTGGCCAGTCGGCGCAGGGGCCCCTTGCTAGTGGATCCCAGTCCTGCACGCTCATGGCCATCCATTCCTCGCACGTCACTCCATCTCAAGACCTTCTCCAGACACATAACCAGAACCTCGCTCTCCCCTCCGCTCCCATCGCCACGGCCCGTACTCGAGCCCAAACAGCGGCCCAAAGGGCGCTCCCATCGCCGGCGTCAAATTATCAAGGTAATTGATCTTCGCAGCGCCAAAGGACATCTCCGCTGATACTTGCAGGAAATCGACCCCAGGGCATCCAGCCGCGCAAAGACAGCTCTCGAAAGCGCGCTACCAGGCGCGCCGAACGCAATCGCTTGCGTCCAACTAAACCCAGCGAGATGCCGTCTCCACAGGTACGCCTTCCATCTCTCGTATCATATGGTTCAGAAGTTAACCTCGGATCTACAGGATCCGCCGGCGCCTGTCCAGAGCAGAGGTCATAAGCGCAAGCACTCAATCGAACACGCACCCGAGGCCGACCCAGACCCAGACCCGAAGCGACAACCGACATCCCCTCCATACCCTACCGAAGACGCATTTGACGAGCCAGCGATTAGCAGCAGCGTCAACAAACACACTGACCCAGTTGCTTTCTGGGTAAAGGAAGGCCGCTGGCCAGAGGAGCAGGACTGGCCGGAAGAGACCCCGACGACGGATTTCACGATGGACCGTCTCCTTGCGCGGAGGAAATCCTCGTCCAATCTGTCCCGGAAGCGATCGAACTCTGGGACATCTATGACGCCTAGCGACCAGAAGCCGCGGGAGGAGAAGAGCGCGCCATATCGACAACAGGGTTACGAGACCCTACTGGAGCTCAAAGGCAGCTACATGACCAAAGCTCCGTCAGGCTTGGCCAGCGCCAGCCAGACTCTTTGCCGGTCTCTCCTGGAGAAGACGCCGCCAGTTCCCAGCGATACACTCTTCCGCGACGATATCTTTGAAACGACATGCCAGAAGATACACAACAAAAATGAGGCGCGAGTCATTCGGGACATCAGTCGGCTCATTGTTCCTTCAGCTGAAAGTCTTGCGACATTTGGTGCAAATCACCTTGACATCCTTGTCGAGAGCGTCAACGAAGGGTGGAACAACTCGATCCCCCTTACCAGCACCCGTCCACAGCCTGACTACTCCGTTGGGTTCAAACGAGACGCATTCACCGAGGACCAGCTCGCCAAGCTGTCACCATTCATTGGCGACTTCATCTCCGGGGACCAGTCTTTCTTCATGGCAACGTACTACATGTACTTTCCGTTCCTGACCTGCGAGGTGAAGTGCGGCGCCGCTGCGCTCGACGTCGCAGACCGGCAGAACGCCCACAGCATGACCCTTGCGGTGCGGGGCATTGTCGAGCTCTTCCGTGCTGTTAAGCGGGAGGATGAGGTCAACCGGAAGATCCTTGCCTTCTCTGTCTCGCATGACCACCGGTCGGTACGGATCTACGGCCATTACCCGGTGATAACTGGGAAAGACATCAGGTACTACCGGCACCCGATCCATGACTTTTCCTTCACCGTGCTCGACGGAAGGGACAAATGGACGGCATATCGATTCACGAAGAACGTCTACGACACATGGATGCCTAAGCATTTTGAGAGCATCTGCTCCGCCATTGATCAGTTGCCGTCGAATTTGGACTTTGATGTCCCACCACTTTCTGAGGCGACCGGGCTTTCCCAGGATTTAGGCAACTTGATGCAGTCCGATGCCAGCTGCGCTTCTGTGTCTGACGAGTTGAGTAATGCCGAGCAGCAAGCCATGACTCCAGGTACCTCATTCAGTGAGCTGAAGAGGAGGAAAGGATGAGGCCCAGAAAGGGCGTGAGGTGTTGGCGGGTGGATAGCATAGGATTTAATTGACCGTCATCTTGATCGTGCCTCAACACGGAAACCGCACTAGCAGTGTCATCCTCATCCTTGCTGTGACGACACTTTCACTCCGCTGCCAACCCCACCCCGCCATCCCACTGAAATCCGTGACTTCCGCAGCCGCCTGACCCTACCCGTTGCGTGCGGGGACTCGGCTACCCACACTGCTCTGCCAGCCCAGACTGCCCAGACTGCCCACATCTTGGCTCTGCAGGGCGGAATCCTCCCGTATACCCTGCAACCACGCAACAGTTCTCCCATTCTCCCAGACCCTTCAATTGAACAAAGATATTAGAAATATATAATAACACTACTCCACTACTCAATAACAACAAACTGAAAGAATGTCACTTGTCCAGAGGCATGTCCCAAGACAAGTGTGTGATTACATGCTGATACGCAAACTGCCCGGTAATCAGGAGGAAGCCAGAGAATATTCTTTTCACCTTTTGTAATCCACTCGTCATTAACAAAAAAAATATCATCCGCTGTTCTCTGGTTTTGCAAAATATCTGAGTTTGAGTTGATACCCAAGAGCCCACAGTTTGTCTTAAGGTACTGTCCATCCGGTGAGAATGCTACTGCCCAGACGTAATCGCTATGCCCCTGGAGCGTCTGTTGGTGGGTTCCCGTCGCTGTATCCCAGAGCCGGATGGTCCGACCGTACGAACCTGATGCGAGCGTTTTCCCATCCGGCGAGAATGCTACTGCTGTGACGTGACCGCTATGCCCCTGGAGCGTCTGTTGGTGGGTTCCCGTTGCTGCATCCCAGAGCCGGATGGTCTCATCGTCCGAACCTGATGCGAGCGTTTTCCCATCCGGTGAGAACGCTACCGCCCAGACGGAACCGCTATGCCCCTCGAGCGTCTGTTGGTGGGTTCCCGTTGCTGTATCCCAGAGCCGGATGGTGCGATCGTCCGAACCTGATGCGAGCGTTTTCCCATCCGGCGAGAATGCTACCGCCCTGACGGAATCTCTATGCCCCTCGAGCGTCTGTTGGTATGCGCTCCAGCGGTCTCTAATCCCTGCAGCCGATTTGATAAACGATAGCCTCTTCTCCCACTGCTGCTTTTTGACCTTACTCAAGATTGGACTGAAGATAAGTGCAGAACCGTATATCTGTAATGGAGCCCGTTCCATAATTGATCCATGACCGCGAATGAACTTTTCTGCATCCTTTAGGAATTCAATCAAATTAGAGGCTGTATCCGGCTGGAGCTGGCAATAATTAGTCACTGTACAGTATTATAGCGGTGCTATTAACTGACCTGGGCAGCGTGCAGAAGCGTTCCTAACAACAATACCGCCTCTGAGAGTCTTCCCTGGAGAGATAAAACCTCGAGCCAGTGGAGGAGATGGCCAGTCAGGAAAGTGTGGACTGGGCCGTTGTCCTCTATTTTATACCTGCTTTCCATCAGGCGGTGGCTTTCCATCAGGTGGTGGACCCAGTACTGACAGGCGTACTGAACTTCAGGCGGCAGACTGGCGTTGACAGTTTGCTGGTCGACCTCTGACCGCAGCTTTCCTGGATCTTTTAAGCCACAGATATCTCGTCTTAGGTGCAGGCCCATAACCTGAATGCATCTTTCCTCAAGCATCTTGTGATATTTTGCCTCGTCGATCCAAAACTCATTCGTAGTGCGCTTGGCCGGGTCAACGAGGAAGTCGCGGAAGGACAGATGAAAGAGCCTGACTGGGGCATCGTCCTCCGAGGGAATATCAAGAACGGAGTGGAGAGAGTTAAGCAGTGCGCGGATGTCTTCGGCTTCGAGACCTAAAAGTCGTGCTAGCGACCGTACGGAGAGCGGCTGAGCAAGGATTACAATAGGGCCAACGACATTTTGGAACTCGGCTAGCACGTCGGCCTTGTCCTGATCGGTGCGTCCATAGGTGAGCTGGTCGAGAACGGGGAGATATGTGGCGTCGAGTTTATCGAGCCTGGAATTGCAAGTCGCCGTCCGGTATTCCAAGACCGTCTTTAGTCGTTTGGCAGGGTTCAACCTTCCCTTATCGTCCACAAAACGACAGACAGTTGCGGCAAAAATGAACAGCGGGACAGCCATCTCAGTGAGAATTCGAATGTTATTCTCGCCCGGCCAATCCAATGGCATTTGTCTGCTGTATTTATTTTTGATTCGCGCGAGCTCGTTCGTCAAGAATGTGGATATGTCCTGTTTCACGATTTGCTCTGGGATCTGGTGTAGAGCTAGGCCTTGGTACTTCCCTTGAACGTCCTTGAAACCGAGGCGAATAGGCAGCTCAGGTCGACTCGTGATGAAAATCCTCAAATGCACGGAGCGTACCACGTTTGCTTGCGCGAGCAGGGCAATGATGGTCTTCACGTCTTCGTCCCCCTCGCATTCGTCGAGAGCGTCAATAACGATCGCAATTGCCGTAGTGAGCTGAATGGTACCAAGCGGATGGAGGATGAGCTTTTCGAACTGCTCTCTAAGTGCCTTCTTGGGAACGTCGGCATCTATAGCCTTTCTAACGGACGGCGCGAGGGCAGGGATTTTATGCACAAGCTGGCGAGCAATGGTAGGGAAGACCAAGCTAGCTTTGCCACGGTCACCTTCTCCCCTTTTGAAAAAGAAGCTCGCACCAAGCAGACCTTTTTCTGCGAACGAGGTGGCCACGGTTCGGGAAATGGTGGATTTCCCTGTCCCCGCCATGCCGTTCAGCCAGAAAATGCTCTCCGCTTGAGCATCGTTTGCCCACTCCTGGATCCGTTGAAGGAGCTCGGTTCGAGTGTCGGGGTGGCATTGTGCGTTGTGCTCCTCGGCGTGCGAGTCGAAGGCCGCGCCGCTTGCGACCGGAAGCATTGTTAGGTCGATCTTAGAGTGGATTTCGAGGAGTTCGGCGCTATAAATTGCTGTTAGCTACGTATTGACCGAGGTGTGAAGTCTGCGCATACGCTTGATCAATCTGAAGGGCGGCTGTAAAGGCGTCCTGATCTCGTTGAAGGTTCGCAATGATCTTATCCACGTCCTTGCTCTCGAACGGCCACTTTAAAGCTCGCAGCCCCATACGTCTCATCGCTGATGCTGTGCGACCCGTATGCAACTTTGCTTCCAGCTTCGTAGAGATATTATCAAGCTGCGAGTGGGTGTTGTCAAGGGTTTCGCGCAGCTTCTGCGATGTCTCAAGCCGAGCTCCATGTGGACCCTGGAGAACCTTTTGCGCGCCTTTAGCGGTTGTCTTGAGGCTGTCGGTATGTTTTTTCAGGCGCTCGATGTCGGACCTGGCGTTCTTGACGGCGGACGAGTATTCGAGACAGAGAGGGCCGACCTTGGCTGCCAGCTCGACGACCGCGATGACGCTTGCGGCGGCCCCGAGCCCCTCCATCGTGTCGCGAAACAACGGAACGATTGACGTATGGTACGGGCTGAGGAATCAGTTCGGAATAGCGATGGAGAATCGTGGTCACCGTACAGCAGTCTGTCCGAAGATCGCAAGGTTTGGAGAGAGGGTTGTCGAGGCGCCCAACCGCCGCCCAACGCACTGCCTCGACGCAAGTTGCGCGGGGTGGCCCAGTGCGGGGTTCGTTGAGGCCACTTCGGCCCAACTATGTTGACAAACCATCACCTCATCGACGCGAGAGTGCGATCGTTCACAAGATGGCAGCTTTCGGCTTTCCCTTGCGGAAGGGTCGTCGCCGCATTCCGCCGAAGAGCCGCTGGGTCCGTCAGATTGATCCCGGATCGTGTGGGGTCCGCCAAGTCTGAATGCGACTTCCAGACTTTGGGTGCCACCAATGCAGGAATTCTGGCACAGGGCTAATTAAGCAGCGACTGGCTCGTCACGTGGCCGCCAGGACGCTGAACTGGTGTCTTTCCACCACACGCGTCCTGGCACGAGCGGCAGGCAACGTCGTCCGTTGTATAATACACAAGGTAAGCCCAACTCCAGCCCTTATGCAAATGCGAACAATCGTTCACAGTATGTCACGGAGCACTAGGGTCCTTGCGTCCTACCGATTGCCGAGCGAAGACTCTCTGGGCAAGCAGCCATGACACATCCGAACTCTTTCGCGTTTGACGACTTCGTCGTTTGGCCATCCTCCGAGCCTCCCAATTCGCTTAACGATTACATGACCGGCACTCCGACCGACCGTCTATCGTCCCAGAGTCCCCCGTCAACGGACCTCGATGTCGCCGATGTCGCCGTGGCTAGCCAAAGCACAGCGCGACGCGATTGGGGACTGCCATTTGTACAGCTGGCTGAATGGCATGAAGACTTGACATATGACGAACATCCACCTACTTGTATCCACTATTCCATCGAATGGAAGTTAACAATTAACAATAGAATGGCCGCGAAAGACACCGAACAGGACCTCGTTCTTGTGCCCCACGCTCTTTGGGATACGCTTCTACAGCCCAAGCTCAAAAAACTTCTCGACAAAAAGCTCCCGTCGAATAAGGTATACAAGGCTGAAGAAACCAATGTTGTGGTATCCGTCACCGATCGCTCGGAGCGCAACCTCGTCAAGCGGTTTGACGAACTGGACATTGAGTGGGCCATCCTGGAGAAGCAGCTTCAGACCTGGAGTCGACGGTTTCTTGCTGGGAAGAGATTTAGAGTCTAGATGTCGTTTAAGTACGTCGAAACGAGCCAATCGCGGAACGCAATAGCGTAGCAGGGCACTAAACGAGTGTTTTCGTCCACCTCTGAGCGGATGCTCTCCGAGCGAGCCATACAGCTTGATGCCGAAGAAGTCTTAGGCCATCCACCCATCTGGCGTGAAGTATATAATTTGATGCGATGCCCTGGCCCACCCTGCCATCTAGGACCATACTGCTGGCGTGACTCCATTGGAAAGAGGTACCACAAGCTGAAGACCCACCACCTGAGAAGCCTCGTTAAATACATAGAACAAGGTTGCACCTTATAAACCCACGACGATATGCCACATAAAATGCGTGAACAACTATCTGCTGAGGAGGCGTAGTATGTGGAGCGGTAAAGGAAGTAAGGGACCTCCCACACCAACTTTCCACCCATTAATATTACTAACGTTATGCCCACAACCCCCCAGGCCTCAGCGCTGGGCTCGGTACCAGCAATACCCGAGTCCACAGGGCTGGTTTCGTGTAATCATTCCACTCGGTTTGCCACGATCACACAAGACATTACACATGACCGGATTCGTTCCCTTGCGTGCACGCAACAAAACCTGATGCAGTCGGGCGCCTGCTTCGCTTCTGCTGGCGAGCCGGACAGCCAGTCAAGCATCGCCGAGCAGCAAGCCGTCACTCCAGACGACGCCAATCCCCTCTCCTTCAGGCGCGGCCGTGATTCTGATTGCGTCCTCGGCTTCGGTTTCGGGCGTGCGGGACGCGTCGGGCCGTGCGGGGCCCGCTGGCGTTGCGTCACCCATCGCTCAGTTCCGTCGCCCTTCACCTGGTCTGTTTTCCTCACACAGTCGTTCTGGTCGTCTCGCTGGGTTCTTGAGATCCGCTCTCTTTGCGCTTTTGTAACACGGAGTTGGTGTGCTCATCGGCCAGTCATACGCATAAATACACGTGACTGGCGGCGCTGGACCAAAATCCCTGCATGAGCGGCGTGGGCTTGGGGCCTTCTGCTTCAACACGCTTGTTCTCCCAGTTCACCAAGAGGTTGATAGTTGGGGTGGTTTATTGTTGCTTGGGAACGGAGCAGAGATTCATATGCTTCATGTGATGTGTATACAAGAGGCCATACGTCTACGACGCGACGCATGGATGCCCGCTCACTTCAAGAGCATATCTGCTCTGCTATGGATCAATTGCCGTCAGATTCGAACTTTGATATCCCGTCACTTTCCGAGGCGACCGGGCTTTCCCAGGATTTAGGCAACTTGATGCAGTCCGATGCCAGCTGCGCTTCTGTGTCTGACGAGTTGAGTAATGCCGAGCAGCAAGCTATGACTCTCCAGGTACCTCATTCAGTGAGCTGAAGAGGAGGAAAGGATAAGGCCCGCAAGGGCTGTGGAGTTGGTGGGTGGATAGTATAGGATTCAATTGACCGTTATCTTGATTGTGCTTACGGAAAACCGCACTGGCAGTGTCATCCTTGTTGTTGCTGTGACGACCCTCCGCCGCCGAGCCCACCCCGCCACTCCATGACTGTGTCTTCCCTTACGTACATGATTCCCGCGAGCCGTTTACTGAAGCCAGGGCCGGTTTTTCTTCCACTCCACCTCGCGGGCTTCGCGCAACGTTTGATATGCCGCCGTGACCTCTGGGAATCCCATCTCTCCAAGTCTCTGCTCAACCCGCACTCTGTACTCGTCGTTAAGCTCAATTCGCACCGGGGGCTCGCCGTCGCGCGCTACGCTAGGTCTAGTGACACGCTCCACATTCAAGACTCCACAGACGGCGAACTTCGTCCGCACCCATTCCAGGGGAGCGTACCCGGCCATCTCCCAGTCGATAACGACAATCCGGTCCCCACCAACGATGATGTTAGTAGGCCCAAGGTCGTTGTGAGACAGGATGAACACCGAGCAGTCCATTCCAAGCTCCTGGCATTGTTGTTGGAGAACTTGTACTCGGTCGTCGCGCGGTTCTTGCAACGGGCTCATCCAGTTGCAGTCCGATGCGGTCATGGCGTTGGACTGGAAGACCTTGATTTCGGCGCAAATTTCTGCGACGCGAGTGACCACGTGCTCCTTCTCCTCTTCAGCCATATCCCACCACGCCTCGTTGAGCCGCTTGCCGGGAAAATATGGCTCAATCAGGTAGGTCTTGCCAGCGTCTTCGGTATAGAAGAGGACAGTAGGAACATCGAAGCTGAGTTGCTCTTTTTTAGCAGCCAGAAACGCTAGGGTTTCGGGTTCTCGTCGAGTGTTGTCGTTGGCGATCCTGATCTTGATGATGAGCGAGTCGCCAAAGCTGAAAACGGCTGACGCATCGCCAGCGTCGTGGATCTGGCGGGCATGCCCGTCGGGGGCGAGCGGTCCAGCATCAGGCCGGGAGACTGGCGCCGCGGAGAGGGTATAGTACGAGCCATCGCTAGGGTTCTCCCACAGACAGTTGCAGTCTTCCTTGCGCGGCCCTTGGCTGTGACGGAGGACGTGCTTGCTTCCGACGAGCCAGGAGGTCGCATCGATTTGCATGACCGAGTCTCGCACGTGGATGGGGGCGTCCATGTCAGGCTAGTTGAGGGATGAGCACCTGTTATTTGAGCAACAAATATGTCAAAACTGGGACCAATGCTTCTTACTGCGCAGAAGGAATGAACGCACCGGCCGGTGCAGAATGATGATAAAGGGTGGCAAGGTCAATTATTCTCGTCCTCTGCTAAAACTTGGTGACGAAAAGCAAAATAGCAGGCACGACACTCAGCTCCAAGCAGCAGGGGCGTCGGACCCACCTTTCGGGGCAGCCCGCCCAGCCAGGGCTTGGAAACGGCAAGCGCACGAGCCAACCCTCCCATGATCTCATCATGCCACAGCAACAAGCCGCTGCGATGCACAGTGTTGTCCTATCAAACGCATCATCGCTTTGTAGGCTACCCTTCGATCTGGTTGGGTGGGAAAGTTCACGTTGTGAACGTACCAAAGAGGAAGCGGTGTGGCAGCCCTCGTCACCCCACGACTTTGTGTGACGGGTTAAACTGATTCGATTGGCCCGGACTCGGCTGCTTTGCTGACCGGCGTCATGCCACACCAAACTTAAAGTCTAGCCTATAAGTAGTTCGAAGCACCAGCGGGCCAGGCCTGCTTGTTGCCCTCTTGGTCGAGCCCATCTTGATCGTATATATAAACGCCTCGACTTCCCCTACCCAGCGTATCCAAGCCATCCCAACTCCCCAACCCGACTCAACTACTTCTCCCGACCGCTCCACCCACACGCAAAAGCCCACGTTTTCATCATATCTGTTATCGAGAACGCGCCGATTCTTGTCAACAACTGGAACTGCTCATGCGGATACAACAATCCTACCAACGCCAAATCCTGCGCGGGGCAGGTCAAAAACTCGGATGGCAAATTGGTAACGTGTGGCAAGGCTAGCAACTATGCTAGTACTGCTAAGTAGGACTTGACAGCAGGTACTCGTTTGTTGCCAGCCAAGTTGCCCGCGCATTTGTTTCTGACCTGAGAGACAGCAGCTTTTGGATTCGTAACAGATTCGGGAACACATCTGCTTGTCTCAAGTGGAAATACAGCCGGGTTTCAATTCGGGTGCCATGCATGCCCGTAGGGGTTGATGGGTGGTGTGGGGTTGCCTCAGCAGCCAATACGCTCGAGAGGGGCAATTAAAGAATACCAACCAAGAGCCAGAGCACAAGCTCCATGCCGATACATGTTCATGTGCCCGGTTAGAGAGGCGTGGGACTCGAGAGCTCAACGGAGGCACAAGTCCTTGGAGCTGCGGGGAAGGATCAAGGCTGCCTGGCCTCCGTTTTCGAGTAGAGGGGTTCAAATACGACACCTTTGACTGAACAGTGAAAAGGTTCAATGAGATCCGGAGTGAAAATAACAGTTCGTGATGCTTTGCGTTCCACTCTACGGAGTACCTCGGTGCGATGGCGGCCGTGACACATCGACCAACGAGGCAGAACCGCCCTTTTTGGTGTCCTCGATGATGTTCGCAGGCGTCGCCTCGTTACCCCGTTTGTTTGTGGCAGCCCCTCCCATTCTGTGGCACGCTCGTGCAGCGCCTCATGAATATGCCGCTTTGCGGCGGAGAGCAATCATCCCCTCGAGGTGCGAGTAGTCGGGCTTGTCGTCGAAACCCAAGGACCGAGTGTAGTTGATGTACGCGACGAATTCGCTAGGGAGCAGACCTTCGCAGAGGGCGTCGCCCGTTGTACTGTTCTTGATCTCCTTCCGCTCGTCCCTCTCCTCCTCAGTTGCGGTCTTCAGGCCCTGCCACGGCAGGGCAGCGCTACAAACCTCCTCCTCGACCTCGATACCCAAACACCAAATCACCGCCTTTCCAGGTGAACACGCTTCTGGCTGTTGACCAAGCCTTTTCTATAATGGCCGCCAAGGCCTCCGTCTTTCTCAACGCAGACGGCGAGTGGCAGCCGTCTGTAACCCGGCCTACACAGCCAATCTCTTCTGTTATACTGGACGATCGGGTCAAGGAAGTTCTCCCGGGAAATGTCCGCGACTTTCTCGACCCAGCTTCTCGAGAGCAGCACCGCGACCCATACGGGCGATCCTGCCTGTTTCACGGACCTACCGGAACCGGAAAGACATGCTTGGCTCTCGCTATCGCGGGACATTTCGATCTGCATGTTTACATCGTCTGCATGCCCGTCAACAACAGCAACCTGAAGACCTTGCTCGCCCGGGTTACAACCCCATCCATTATCGTCTTGGAAGATGTCGAGAACGCCAATTCACAGCCGCGCGAAGGAACCGCCTCTCTGTCCGCGCTCCTTGATGCCATCGACAGTGCAGGGGATGGCCATCCGATAATCATGACAACCCGCCACATCGAGCTCGTCGACGGCGCTCTGATGGAACCCAGTCGCGTGGCTGTGAAAGCCGAGTTCGGCCTCGCGGACAAGGAAATGATGGCTGGACTCTTTCGTTTTGCTTATCAAGACCACGAGGCAATCGGCCAGCGCGCAGAAGAGTTCGCCGCAAAAATTCCGGAGCGGGAGTTCAGCCCGGCCGAGTTCATGTCATTTTTCGCCTCGAATTTCTGGTCTCCGGAAGCCGCTATCAGTGGCGTGGAGAAGTGGATGGCGGCAGTCAGGGACGAGAGGGAGAAGATGGGGCGCCAGTCGGGCAAATAATACAACGGCCTCAGCCACTTCCCGGGGGCCGAGGGGATTCCTGTTCACCAAACGAATGTCTTGAGGCTGCACGAGAGACAGAGACGAAGATGTTGATGGATTGAGTGGAGGAGCAACTGGTGGGTGGAAATCCCACCAAAAGACGCTGGTGGGCTTGCGCACTGGCCACCGCACCGCCAGGGCGGTGTGGTGGTCAACAGAATGAATCGGATTCTAGCCGGCTTTGCGCGGTTGCCGCGATCCGCCAAATTCTTCCCCCTTGAGATGCTGTTTCCGGAGGTCTGAGATTGAGCGTCGTATCACATCAAGGTCGTATTCCGTTCGCTCGATAGTTGCCGGGCGGTTTTTCCTTCCCCTCTCCCTCTCTCGATATCTGCCATCATCTTCTCGACTCGACGCTGCTTCTTGGCGATATTCCTGCATGGTCCACAATCCCCAATTTCATACTGCGTCCAGAAGACCAGCTTGGGTCCGCATGTTGCGCCAGCCCTGTATTCCTTGTCACATTGCTCTCGGAATCTTCCCCACTTCCAGGAGCCACATCGAAACTGTATTCGTTCGAAAAAGCACATTGCTGTGTAATATCTGGAGGAGAATGACGCGATCGACAATCCCAAAGCTGTCAATGGGGCATCATTGCCAATTATAGAGTGTGTCCCCCTGGCGATACTAGGATGCCAAGAGTTCCAATTCCAGTTGGACCGTATGCGCCATCACAGAAGGATCGCGGGCTGACGTCACAGCTGCTTATCGACGGCAGATGATTGGGTCCACGATCAGTCTCGCCAATGAGATCATACGTCATATGACCCACTTACCACCAACACACTCAGGGCCTCGCTTGTGTCTTGATTTGGTTGGTTACCGACACTCCGGTTGCACAGTACGGCACTGTGACCTAGTCGCTGTCGCCGCAGAAATCGTTGGTGATTGTCGGCGCCTGTTCCGTGGGGCCCGGCGCACGAGCCAAAATTGAAAAATTTCAACTTTTCTCGTCTGGCTGCTCCCCTGTCTCATGCTTCAGTTTGCAGAAGTAGACGCTTAAATTGGAATATTTTACCAGATCCCTGATTCTCCACGTAATTACTGACCTCCTCTACTGGCTCAGCACCGGTGTCTCGGCAAAACCTTGATCAGCGGGGCCAACACTCCTACAAACGTAAGCTTCAGTCCACCAAGTCGACCAAGCAACCGGGACAGAGAAAATTACCAATATAACCCAGTTCAATAAGTCTGTTCAAATCCATCAATTTGAGCCCAAAGCTCCCGTGCCCTGGTATGGAAAATGCCTATACGGAGACCCACCTACGCAGACCTGCCTACGCCGAGACCTGCCCACGCGGGTCTGCCCACACGGAGACCTGCTCACGCGGACCTGCCTACACGGGGGTTCAATGTAAGGCTGTGGCGTGGCCACCAAGGCGCATCACGGGGGGGGCACAAGAATGGGTCCTCGGCAAGTCACCACGTGCACGGCAAGGTCGGCCGTACCGCCTGCTAACGGAAACCAGGTTCGTTGATAAAATCTACACGATCAGCTAACCCCCCCTCTCCCCGCCCGGCGGCCGCCACTAAACGTCTCCCCGCCGGAGCGCCATAACGTCGGCAAGAATCTCCAGCAGTTGCTGAACCTCGTCAGCCTCCAGCGAAGGAAGCAGCCTCGACAGGTTGTACATGATGTCGATGCCCGAGACCGACCCCTTCTGATATCCCCTCGCTGGGCGACCCGCGAGGAGGCAAGACCGGGCACGAGACTCGACGAACCTCAGGTCCTTGCCGCTCAGGAGCCCCAGCAAGGCCCGGACGTTACGGCAGCCAAGCCGGTCAACCGAAGGAGACGTCCAATCGCCGGCATACCCCACGAGCTGCGGAAGCAGGACACCACCTACTCCCCGGTCAGCAAGAGAAACGGCTAGCGGACGAGGCGAGGCTCGGCATACCTCGGGGACGCGGCCTGGGCGCCAGGGTACAAGCGTAGTCCCGCCTCGCGTAGACGCAGTTAGTACACGCTCCGTCAAACTCGGCCGTCGCGATGCAGCTGGCAAACGGGCCAGTCGGCGACGGGCCAGCGCAGTGGGCACACGGCAGGGCGTTGACGGCGTCAAGCTTGGCATGCGCGGCGATAGCTAGACCTGATCAGCAGGCGGTCTGCAGCATGTGCAGCAAAGAGGGCGTGTTACCAGAGCGTGCTATCGAGTCGCTTAGGTCCAAGTGCATAAAGGACGACTCCCCGTCGACGGATCGGCCATCACCGACGAGGCGGACATCGAAAAGACGGCAGAGCTCTCCGATCTGATGTGCGGGATCAGTAGGCGATCTTCGGGGGCGAGGATGGCAGGTACGATAAACATACCCCGCCGCGTGACCGCAAAATGTCCTACATATGCTGGCCGCGGGAGCCGGGAGAGGTCATGCAGTTGAGCACGTGGGCCGTGTACGTGTCGAGGCCGGCAGCCGTATCAGGCGGGCGAGCGGGGCTGCCATACGGCAGCGGGTTGCAGCCAGCCCTCCACGGATACCTATTCGAATGCCGGTCATCCTCCCCGGCCACCGAGTCGGCGGCGTGGTCAGTGTCTTGCATGTCGTCCATGGAATTCTGGCGTGGGCCGCAGAAGCGATGAGAAGAGAAAGGAGGAGTGGCTGGAATCGGCGGTGGCGCTGTGTGCGGTTTAAACGAGGCAGGGTCTGAGAAGAAAGGGTCAAAGAGAAAAACCGCAGCACACAATGGGGTCGGACGAACCATCTCGAGCCGGCCAGAAACACCGCGGAGTACCAGCTTCGGGAAGGAGCCCGGTTCGGGGCAGCGTGAGGAGGCAAGGCTCGAGGCAGGTTGCCTCAGGCGACCGAACCTGAGGGGTCTGTACGCGGACTGCTTTTTGGCAAGGCAACCGAGGACAAGGCAAACCGTCATCAGGAAGATCAAAAACTCGATTACTCCTGTCGACCTCCTGTTAGATGGGGGCTCCAGATCGGGAGTGTCACCATGACGGCGCCTACAAGAACCGCGCCGACCCGTTGATCCCACGTCCGTTGCAAGAATGGCCGGACCTCTGCTCCATCCTCTCAAGCTCCAGTCAGTCGTGCCGCGTTTTCCTGGCATGCCCGCTCCCGCAACACGTCGCTCCAGTCTGTTTCGCCCTCGTCCATCATCTCAGCAAACTCACTGCAAATGTCGGCGGATGGCAGCCAGCAGGGGTGCTCAAATTCGTCCCAGTTATGGCCGATGCGCCAGCGGCGGAACTTTGCCTCCGCCCAAGCCAGGCAGCTGGTGGCGGAATATGTCTTGTTCGCATGGCTGACGATCTTGTGTGTTGGCGTACGTTGACCGCATCAGGCATGCCCAGCCGGGCAAGCTGGTCATTGACGGCATGATGCAAACTCTGCAGTCGATCGCCTCTGTGCCGGTCCTCGTCGAGGCAGTCGCTGGGTTTCTCCGAGGTGCCGTCAAACATGATGACCTGGTCCGGCCGGCGTTTGACACACGCAACCGACCAAATTCCTTGGTGTTGGTAGAACAAAAATGTCTTCTTGACTTGCGGCGCGGGGAAGGCCTCGAGGTCAAAACCCTGCGCTCTAAGCAAGGCAAAATAAACACCTTGGTCGCGGTAGCGGTCGTTCAGCCAGGCGATCTGGAGTGCCATGGTCTCGGCGTCGCAGTTTTTGTTGTTCCGGTACGTGAGTTGGGACTCAGCCTTGTCCTTGACGCGTTTGAATGTCTGGAGCTCGATGTGGTCCCGGACCCGCACCACGCTGAAGAACCGTCGAAAGGAGAATTCGAAACCGGGCTACTGGAACATAGCCATTTCGACCGCTAGAACACGACAGTGGGAGGACCCCCGCTAGCACAACGAAAACAACAATGCTGAGATCATTGCCGCAAAGACAACAATGCCGAACCCATTGCCGAGAACGAAACAGAACGATCAGGACTCCGGAATCGTCCGCCAAGAATTGACTGGAAGACTGGCCATCTCCAGTGGGATAAAGCTCGTGCCCCACTACCTGCTGCCTGGAATTTCGCACCATCCAATGACCGCCTAGGCGCCTCACTGCTGCGAACACAATTCTAAACAAGGACCGGTGAGGCTCCCAGCCGGCCCAATTTCTCGACCGCGCCTCGAGATAGAAACCAACACATCCTCCGTCACACCGCAACATTCGTCGCCATGGACGAACCGCACACTCATGCAGAGGAGAAGCAAGCTCCCCAGAGAAAACGACAGAACAATAGCGACATCGACGATCACGAACCGCAGCCAAAACGAGCGCGATTGACGCGGAAGAATCTCGCCGGATTCGACAAGATGGGCAAGAAGAAGAACTCAGACCCCTCGGACGATTCGGGCTCGACCAAGACCAAGACCGCATCGACAACGACGTCTGGATTTGCTGTCAAGGCCCGAAATAATGGGATCCTCGAATCGGCATACTCCAAGCCACCCACGAATCTCGAAGATCTCCGCAGACGACAAGCCAAATCCCGCGCCACCGCTTCCCCACCAGAATCAGTGTACAACGACTATGTCGACAGAGTCGAAGGAGCCGGCAACGAAGCAACCGTGGTCGTCCAGACGAGCGAACTGTTGAAGAAGTATCCTAAGGGCTACCGCCAAGCCTACAACCGAGCATTCACGAATCTTCTGGACGACGTCGGGTTCAACAATGGCCTGTCTGCCCCACAGCCTGATTTCGTCGAGGGACTAGAGGCAGAAGAATACCGGCCGTTCCCCGCGGACGACCACATCCCGGGAGCTGCCCTCTATAGAGACGACCCCCGCTCTATCACCCTGCCACAAATAGCTGGAGAGTGGAAGGGCCCCGCTGGAGACATGAGAGAAGCGAGAATGCAGAGCGCCTACGACGGAGCCGCAATGGTTCACGCAAGAAACCAAGCTCTCGCCTAAATGGGAAAAGCCGACCCCACTGGCCATGCAGAAATTACGACATTCACCACGGACGGCACCAACCTCAACCTCTTCGCACATTACGCCGCTGAAACGGAGGACGGCACGCTCGAGTAACACCAATATCCTATCTCGTCAATGAACCTCACAGGCACTTACCAAGGCCACAAGGACGGACGAAAAAGTCTCAGGAACGCCCAAGACTATGCGAAGACTCAGTCCGAAGAACTAAGAGACCAGCTGAAGGAATATTGGCAACAGCAACGCAACAGCCTCCACCCTATCGTCGAAGGGGTGCCGACTTTGCCCGTACCGGGCACCGAACCACCGAACACTTGCGAGAATGAGGACGACTACGAAGTCGTCGAACACCAGCCTGTTTACCAGCCGACGCCGCCCACGTCATCCAAGCACAAGAGTAGCAAGACGCACTATCACCACTCGCACCATTCGCACCACTCGCATTCGACGCCGCATTCGTCGGAGGCTCCCCCCACGACACACGACCATGCCCCCAGCAGCGGCCAGAAACGAAAGGCCCCATCCTCGCAAGGATCGCCAAGCGGTTCTTCCCATCCTAGCAAGCACATGAACTACTGGACGAGGGACAGAAAGAGCGGACGCTTTTACCACAAACGTTCCGATGGCACGATCTCCCGGCTCGAGGAGGAGGACGACGGACGCGACTAAGTACGGTCGTTGGGACATGGACCATGAAGGAGGGGAAACCTGTTACAACCTGCCAAGCCCTGTCAGCGGTATTGTCAGCCCTGGAATTCCACCCTCAGGTCTCTGTGCGATTCTTTCTTACCCCAGTGAGCGGGGGCGCCATGGTTGTGTCGGCTGCTTGTGCTGATGTTTGTGATGGGTCTCGGTCGATCGGCGGAGGCTGGCGCTGTTGACTTGAGGTTGAGCGTTGGTCTTTCCACGCGGTAACGCTCGAGAGTGGAGGCTGTGGTTTTGCCAAGGGCTGCCGTAGGTGATTTCGCTCTTTGGAAAACGCGTTGCAGGAGGAGGGAGAGGTGAGGCTGGGTGTTTGGGTGGTGGCTGGAGGAGTTTGGGTTTGGGGAAGAGATTTATCTGGGGAGGGAAGGGCTGCCGCCAATCGAGGAGGCAGAGGGGAAGAATCTAATGGACCTCTATTGCTCTTGCTTTAAAACCTAGGACTGTGTTTCCATCCGATATTCTGTTGCTCCCCGCCTGTCCCTAACTGCCAGATCCTTCACCCCCTCCCTTCCCCGTTCAGGCCCCGAGTTTGACGCCGTGGACACTCTCTACATGGTTCTTGAAATGGTTCAGGTGCTCGAACTCCAGCGCCTCCTTCTTGCACCCCGGGTGGTTGCACGACATCTGCCTCGCGCTGCCCAGCTGTCGCGCGCGCTTCTTGTCGAAATGGTTGTACATCACCGCCGGTCGACAGTACTTGAACGTCGGTTCCTCATAGGACAGGGTCTCATCTCCGATGCAGTACGGACATTGCTTCTTGTCCATCAGGAGCGGAAAGGGACCCGGCCCGGGAGACTCCTCCTTCACCGTGACGTCGGCCTGCGCCTGCGCCCTCCGTCGGATACGGCCCGGCCTCGCGGTCTCCCGTTTGCCGCAGAGGATGACCATCAACTCGGCCGCCTGGATGCGGAGTTCGAGGAGCCCTGCGGGGCTTAGGTTGTCCGGCTGGTTGCAGAGGATCTCGGCGAGCCGAGCGCGCTCGGGGATCTGCAGGTCGACGGCCGGCTCGACGTACTCCTCCTCCTCCTCTTGCCCGTCGGCCTCCATGTCCCAGGTCGGGCGGTTGTAAAAATAATGTTTCCGGTACCCCCCGCCTGATGGCCGTCTTCCGCTGCTGCTCCTTGGTCGCGATCAACTTGGTCAGTTGTCGAATCTGGCCCTCGTTTTCCGAGCCCTTGATCCGGTACCGGCCGCCTTTGAGCCGTGCCCTTCTCCGCCTTCATCGCTTCGATCTGCGGATCGGACGGCATCAGCTCCCAGACCTCGTCGGGAACCATGTCTTCGCTCGCCCGGGGGTCGCGCATGAGGCCGATATGCGAGAGCATTGCGAGCAGTCTGTCCTCGGTCGGCTCGTCCAAGAACGCGTTCTGGAGGTGGAACCCGACCTTCTCGTTGAGATATGCATTGTTGAACGTGGCCCACCCCGGGTCGTGGCGCATCATCTGGTCGCGGACGGCCTCGGTAGCCTTGTCTGCGTGCTGTTAGAACGAGGCTGCTCCGGGGATGGGACAAACGTACCGTTCGCCACGTTGGCCGCTCCTCTACGCCAGGCCTTTGGTTCGATCTTGTTCTCCTCTCCGGCGTCGAGCGACTGCCGCTCCATGTCGTAATGAAGCTTGTGGTATGGAAGAGGCTTCCGCTCGTCGGATTCCTCCTGCGCAGTGGACTCGTCGTGCTGGTGGAAGACAGGCCGCTTGAGCCACTCCTCTTTCCAGCGCAAGGCAGAACTCTTGACCGGTCCCCGGTTCTTTGCCTGGAAGACCTCTCTGGCGCTGGTGAACTTCGATACGGCAAACGCGCC
The DNA here is from genome assembly GCA_036250225.1 of Cercophora sp. LCS_1. NCBI lineage: Eukaryota > Fungi > Ascomycota > Sordariomycetes > Sordariales > Lasiosphaeriaceae > Cercophora > Cercophora sp. LCS_1. The sequence continues at coordinate 21,090 of JAPZLL010000084.1, forward strand.
GTCGTGCACTGCGAGGCAGACGATGACGCTGATGAAACAAAAGATCAACCTCCTAGCAGGGGTAAAGAAGAAAATCGTCCTAGAGAGACGGTTAAATCCGAGATGTCAAAGAGCAAGAGGCAGTCACTTACGGCTTCGGCTTGTTGTCCATCCCTTTGTGGTGCGCGAGTCTGATGTACACGGCGAGGGTGTCCTCGCCAGTTTCCGGATGGCAGACGACCATCAGCAGGATGTCCTCGTAACAGAGCGCCTTTGGGCGTCCACGACCCTCGTACTCTTGCGAGATCATATATCTTCGAGCAGCCTAGAATGCTTGTTGGACGCCTCATCTTCGTTGTGAGGGATGCTCTTCATGACGCTCGGGGCAAAGATCTCCAGACACTCCTTATCGTCGGCCTGTTTCTCTCTGTCCACAAACTCGGCTGGCCGTGCCCCTGTGAACGCGAGGCCGAGGTCGCACCCCGATAGTTGGACACGGTGCCCCTCCCAAGCGAAGATGCCAGTGTCGTACCGGATGTTGAAGGTCAGCATGACCAACAGTGTGTCTGTGTTTGCGACATCTTTTCCAAGGGCATTTGGTGGCTGCAGGTTGTGCCTACGAACCAAGATGGCATCGTGCCACTTGTGAGGCGTGTTAGCTACTATATTGGTTGGGGGTAGGCGAGGGTACTTACCTTGTTGATTTCTTTGCTGTCGTTCCTGTCCATGAAGCGGCCTGTGACACTGGCGGAGAGCTGCTTGTACTGGCGGAAATACTCCCACGACGTGCCCCACGACCCGATCCGCTATGTTTGACAAATATAGTCGAGAAAATCCATTGCGGTCGATTTCTTGGCGACCATGATTGCCTCTCGCCAGTGCGCAAAGTTGTCAAAGGTGCAGTATCTGTAGGTTTATTAGCAAAAATGCCAGTAGAATGCAGGAACAGTGATCTGGTTACCTCTTCCATTTTCGCAGGAGGCCGGCGATGTTGACCTTGGTCGTATCGGCATAGTCGGGCTGAAGGAATTGAGTGTTGTCGAGCTGCTCGCGGAGAGCTGCGCGTTCGTCGGCCGTGAGCGGCTTTGGCTGTTTCGCAATTCGGTCCTCGTCCTCTCGCTGTTTCGCAGTGAACTGCCGGACGAACTCTGCATTGCGATCTGCGAGCGGTTGCGGCAGGCGACGTGCTGGCATGGCGATGGCGTCGGGTGTTTGGTGGAACTTGAGCGGCGTCCTACGATGTTGCGTGTGACTGTGTCTTGTCAGTTATGTCGGAGAGGGGAGTGAAGGGAGAAGGGGAAAGGGAAAAGGGCGAGCGTACACTGTAGATTCACGTACACAGCCTTCTCGCCTCTGGTCGGCCTGAGCGGTGGGTGGTTTTGCGTGCGGTGCCTGGTGTTGAGCGTCGAGGGCTATCGATGGCAGTCGACAGGCCGGTAATGATGGGAGGAGCGAGGCAAGCCATTTTGTATCTGGTTGCGACGCTGCGCCGCTGTACTGGGGAGAAACCAAAGCCAACCCCCGCTCTCAACATTCAGCCAACCGGCAGCGCACCCCAGCAGCTATCTTACCCACCAATGTCCATATCGTCGCTATCTCCATCGTCTAAATCAGTGTCGCCTCCGTGATGCATGGAACCCTGTGCGATATGCCACCTCAGCAGGGCCAAAATATGGCACAGGGCAGCCCGCCGACCATCGGGGGACTGCAGGTTGAACCACGTTGAGCTTTGCATCGAGACGAAAACCTCTTTCCCCGGGTCGCTGGCCATGTCCAGCTGAGTCCTTACATTCGTGGCATCGAGGTATTCGAGATAGTCACGACTAAATGAGAATTTGATGAATCGCACAAACGTATTTGTGGCTGCAAGGAGAAACACACTGGAAAAGCATCAGCTAGGCGAACGTCGGTTGTTAAGGCGTCGAGCTTGTTATATATATGTACATACCCATACGGCAAAAGTGCTTGGTTCTCTTTCCAAGTAATAACCGCTTCGCCCAGGTATTGGGCAAGGTTCCCGTCTGAGATTGTAGGTACGTAGGCGCCCTTGTTATTGTCAAAGTCGACATGGGCAAAAGCCCGCTTCGCCTCCAGAAGAGCCCAGTGCGGGTGGATCATATGCCAGCCGAGGCTGGTTCGCTGCATGAAACAGATACCCCCATCGTCCTCGGTGGTGATTGAGACATCGCCCGCAACAACAGCAGTTGTCATCCAGCGTTCGACTCGCAGTCGGACTTCGTCCTGCACCTTCAGCCCATCCGGGTGTTGCAAAAGACACACACTCAGGGCCTGTTGGAGAAACGAGAATAGGAGGTTAACTGTCACCTCCTCGGGCTTGCTACGGCGCTCATCATGCTTATCATCGTCGACATAACTCGAATTAGCGTCAAACTCGGAGGAGGACTGCTCGATTGGGGAAGAGGACCCAAGAATGGCTCCCGCCGAGTCGACATATCCCTCCTGCCGGACCTGCTTTCTTTCACGATGAGGGTGGGTTCTCGGTTGGCCGGCGAGCCCAGGGCGGGTTGCTCGCGCCAGGGCAACCCAGAAGGCACCGTGCGGTAGCTGCATAAGCTCATGTTCGGTCTTTAAATACAGGCTTCGTGGTGTCGTGCCTATCAGGGCGTCGGTGCGGGCCAGGTCGATAGTCTGGAGACGATGATGGTGGTCACCGGGACTACACACGGGACAGCGTTGATCGTGGTCAGTTCCGAGAACGGGGAGAAAGGCGGCCTCTGGGAGCACAAGGAGTCGGTATGCAATCCGATGGCGAAGCGTCCACCTGCTTGCAGAACTGGCTAACTCCCTGGAAGTCAGCTGCAGAGAGACCTGGAGGTCTCCGTGCGCCTTGGACGCAGCAGCGAGATCATCATAGTCTTGCGCCGAGTACGTTTTGTACTTTTCGCTTTTGTCGGGTGATTTCTAAATCTCATCGCCTTCTTCCTGAATCACCCGCATCTTTTCGTTTTCTTTTTGGGGGTCGTGAGGCAAAACTCTCCTCCAAACGGGCCCGGATACCTTTGTAGTCGGCCTTTGTCCGGAACCAGGCGTCGATGTCGGCGAGCGCTTTTGGGCTGAAGCGGTAGGCACCGAGGAGCTGGCGCCCCTGGAGGTCCACCGAGGCGGGCAAATTATACCTTGAGAGCCAGTCGGCCTCGACATTGGTCTCGCCGGGTGTGTACTGGATCTCGAAATTTGCCTGGGACAGCTCCTGCCACCAACGACCGAGCCTACCGTCGTGCGATTTCAGAAGATTGCTGGTGAACATGAATTTGGCGAGATTCCGATGGTCGCTGTAGACCTGGACGGTGTGCCGTGGCTGCGCTAACCATTTGCGATATCGTTTGAAACAGTCCACAATCGCGAAGAGCTCCTTGTCTGGTCCATCCCAGCCCTTCTCGGCGTCTTTGAACTTGTGGCTCGCGAGTAGGATAGGCGCCCAGTTACCGTCTTCCTGGAGCTGTTCCATCCAAACTCCATGGGCAACATCCGAAGCGTCGCACTTAACGCGGGTCTGCCGCTCCGGGTCCCACCCGGTCCGCATGACCTGTTCCTCGAAACGGGATTTCAAGGTCCGGAATGCCTCTTCATGCCGGGCCGTCCATTCCCAAGGTGTGTCGGCCTTGAGGAGGTCGGTCATGATCGCCGTGCAGTCTGAGTAGTGCTTCGCGAAAGACTCATTGTAGCCGAAGACACCGAGGAGGTTGCGGAGGCTCCTTACATTCTCAGGGCTCTTCATGTCACGGATTCCTTGGAGCTTGTCGGCCGCCATGGTGACTCCTTCACCGGCCACGATGCGATAGCCGAGGAACTCGACTTCTTTCTGGAACCAGTGGCACTTGTGGGGCTTCGCATGGAGGCCGTGATCTTGGAGAACCTGGAGGACTTTCCTGCAGTGTTCCACGTGCTCCGCTCGCGTCTTTGAGACGATCAAGATGTCGTCCAGGTACGCGGGGCAGAAGTCGTGGGAGTAGGGCCCGAGAATGGAGTCCATGAACCTCTGCCAGATAGATGGGGCGTTTGCGAGACCCATCGGCATAACGTTGTACTCGTACATGCCGAGAGGTGTGGTGAAGGCTGTGAGCTCCTTGCTATCCTGCGCCATAGGGATCATTGCAAAAGCCTTGGAAACGTCGAGGGTTGAGATGAAGTTCCCTCCCGCTGCGCGCTCGATGATGGTGTTAACGCGTGGGAGCGGGTATGCATCCTTGCTCTTCGCGTTAACTTCCTGGTAATTGACCACCCATCTCTCTTGCTTCGAGCCGGGGTCTGTCACGAAGAATCCGGGGACGGCATGCGGTGCCTTTGATCGGCTGACGACGCCCGCCGCCTCCTCGTTATCCAGGAGGGCTTTTAGGTTTCGCAACTGATGTTCGGGCATCTCGTAAGGACTCCATTTCTTGAGTGTCTCTCCCTCTTTGAGGGTGATGACACACTCGAAGCCCGGCCGGGCCGGCGCTGCGGAGTGTAGAACCGAGTCCGACAAAACGGTCTCCGTGAAGGCCCGGAGTTCCGGCGGTATAGTCTCCCGCCATCCTTCCTTGTTGCCGGTCAGGCCGCGGATTCCGGGGTCGCCTTCCACCGCTGCTCGGAGGATCTGCCCTTCTTCCTTCTCCGCAAGGGCCTCGGAAACGGCCGCTCTTAAGCAAAGGATCTGCCTTCTTCTGTCTTGCAGCTTATCCTGCCAGTCGAGCTCCCTCTTTACCGCCTCGAATCTCTTTTCGCGGCAGTCATCGCATACTGCCGAGTGGCATTCCCCCCCCCCCCCCCCCCGGAAATTTGGAATTTTTCTGGGGTGATGATCCTCGAGGCCAAGGTTCTCAAGAGCTTCGAGAATATCTGGGCAATACTTCTGGAACCATGGTGTTCCCAGAATGAGGCCCGGGGAGTCTCCTATGTTTGCGACATAGAAGTCGCCTTGGTATTTGCGATTTCCCATTTTGTGGTCAATCGTTGCCACTTCCCTGATTACCAAGGCGTTCGGGTCATTGATGGAGCCGATCCGAAAAGGCTTTACTCTTCTCACGGGGATGGAAAGTTCTTGGACGATTGCTTTATTGGCTAGGAGAACTTCTGCACCCGAGTCGGGTAGCATGACTACATCTAGTGTCTTACCGTTGTAGTAAGCTTTCCCTGGTCGGTGCAGAGGTTTCCTCACGCCTCCCGCTCTCATGCATGCAGGGAGGGGCTTCTCGTCCATTTCCTCTCCATCCTCGTACCATCAATCTTCCAGCTCTTCTTCCTGGAGCTGGGAGTCAACTTCCTCTTGTTCGGTGACCACGCGAACTGAGGGTTTCTTGAAGGGTTCGACCGGGGTGAAGGTGTCTTGCAGGTGGCCCTTGGAGCGAGGGAGTCGGCAGCGTGCGCACACGTTTGCCGCCTTGACCTTCTCGTGTCTTTCCCGGGTGAACCGTTCCTCTTGGGGGCTCATCCACTCTTGGTAGTAGATGGGTCCTTGGAGACTTTTCGGGGCGCCTTCCCACGAAAGCATGCATTTTGCCTTGGCTGCTGGACGGGGCGGCAGGAAGTTCCTTTTTGCAGCTCGGACGTCGGCTTCTTCCCAGAAGTCCTCGTCTTCTGCCGCGGCTCGCTTCGCTGAGGGGCTCGTCCTTTCGGCACCGGCGACGTTGATCCTGATGCCTGACTCTTTGTTGGCTGTCCAGACATTTGCGATCTTGTTGCGATACGTCTCATAGGTACTCGTATCCACATCGCTGGCCGATTCTCTGGTGCGAGCGAGGATCCCAGGTGGAAGAGAGCTCACGAACTTCCTTGTGATCTCCGCGTCCGAGGGTCGGGGCACTCCTTTCCTTGTGCAGCTCGCGTTGTAGTCGAAGAGCACCGTTTCGAAGGCAAGGTAGAATTCTTGCGCGGAGTCGAAGTGCTTCTTCTGGAGCTTGAAGGGTGCCTCATTCCAAGCCTTCGTAGCGTTCGAGTAGTGTTGGGCCATGTCTGGAAAGTCGGATCAGATCGTCGCAGGGAAGGCTGGACTGGGCACAATTAGGTCGAGCCGGTGCCTATGGGGGACCATGGTCCATGGGTCGAAACTGGGCAACGGCACAATTGCGCAATACGGCCGGAATGCTGCCAGGGTGGCCAAGGTTGTCGACTTTGGCTCTCAACAGCGAAAACACGCGATATACGCGATAATAGGTCGTTGGCCGTGGCCAAAACAATTGCTCAATTGATTGACGTTATCGTCGTCGTGTTCAAAAACCAGTGAACATCATTGTGGGGATTTCCGACCGTTACCCCTCTTTCTGGATGGCCAGCACCAGCCTCTGGCGGCTTACCCAGCCACGAACACGGGTCTCACAAATCAATCAATCACATGGTAATGCTGCCTTGACAACCCCATTCGGCCTAAACAAAACAAGTTGACCTCAACTTGCCAATGCGCCTGATGTTCACAGAACCGCTCACCCGCCCGCCATGTTCTCGTCTGACCAGTCACCTCTGCGTCACGATGTACCCCGCTTCAGCACATCCCCTGCCGCAACGTTGCCAAAATGCGACACACCAGCATTGAAGTCAAAACACAGCGCCAATGGAGAACTCGACAGTTCGCAATCGAAGCGCGGCCGCATCACGTCCAAGCGCGCCACAGCGCCGTCGCCAGTATCGCTATCACGATCACCCGAGCCGTCTTCCATTGACGATATATTACGGAGCCACAGCAGAGATCGCCTTTATATTCTGCCGTTGCAATGGACGGCCCAGCATCTCGACCTCCTCGGCTGCCTGTTCGTCCTCGACGAGGTCCCGAAACCGACGGATGAGGGCTATCGGGACAACCTACCAGCTTACCGTATTCTGGCAAACAACCTGTTGCGCTTAAGCATTACCGAGTTTAAGACTACGGTGATCCAAGCACACCTCAGAGACTACAACATCATTTATAGAAAGAAAGTACTTCCCCCCCGTCCCCCTCCCTCCGCGGACGAGTTATCCTAACCTAAATCTCTCTTTTAGATCTGATTTACTTTTTAGCTTCGGTTCCCGTCCAGTGGTCAAACTCCCTACCAACGGCGTATTCTCGCTCTCGGGAACCGACTCAGTCGCCCCGGTTATGGCATATTTGGATCTCGAGTTTGTGAGATCACGTCGCAATGCGTCCATCAAAGTCTCTGGCAGCAACAGACCTAATCCACCCATCGCTCGCCTTCGACGGAAGATACAACGCCGGCTGAATCCAATCAGGGAGGCTGAAGACCCATATATCGTAGCTGTCTTGGTTGCGCTCGCACAAGCGGTAGCGAGAGATTCTTCGGTCCTAGCCGCGTCGCAAGGCGAAGAGGTTGCCCCAGGGGCCACTACCAAGGTATGTGAATAGCACAACCGATCGTCCGGATTTAAAACTAACACGTTCTAGGTCTATCTTCTTGCTCGACCATCGGACCATCCGGGCCTCTACTTTTATAAGGCTCATTTCCCCCGCGCGTTCCTCGACAGGCTCGATATGCCCTCTCACCATTTCCCGAGCAACGCGGTCAGGATTTCATACCACGTTATCCCCCTCTCGCCAGTAAGAAAATTAGCACGAGTGATGGACTATATGGTTTCTGTTATCCATGGCGTAGCAAAGGCCTAGAGGTGCCAGAGATGTAGGAAATCCAAACCTTGCATGAAATGGGAAACGGTTTTCGTCTCTATTAAATGTTCCCTCCCGGGCGGCTGTATCAACCTTAATTACGTTGTCCCGGACCTCGTACGCACGTTGCCTAGGGCGGAGGCCAGACCAGTACCGGGACTGGGCACAGATGGAATGGAGGAGAAAACAGACGGGGCTTCCGGGTGGATGCAGGCGGGACGTGGCCTTGGACACAACCTCGCAGGCTTCATTGAAGAACGAATATCTTGGAGGTTTAGGTGGCTTCTGAAGTGCTCGAATCTTTGTCGTGATAGATTCTTGGTGAGGCCGCCGGCTGGCATGAGATTGGTGGGGAGATATTCAATCCGAAAACGACCTTTCCGATACTCTTGTTTCAACCACATATTCTGAATATCGACGTGGCGAAGCCTGGTGTTGATCCTTTCGGCTTCGTTGACCGCAAGGCGGATCGTTTGGAGGTTATCGCAAAAGATCCGTAGTGGCTCGCCAAGATCCAAGGAGATATATCTTTGAAGAACCTTTCCAGAGATGATGCCTCAGCAGCTGTTGTTTGGAGGGCCACAAGTTCCGCCTCGGTAGTTGATGTGGTAACCGTTTCTCGGCGCGAGGCTTTCCAGACCTCCGCCGCATTTGGAACAAGGAGATGTAGGGTTCAAAAAGGTTTGAGATGCAGTTGCCTGTATTACGCTCGCCAACTCCTCTGGACTCCGTGTCTGCGGGAGTGGCTTTGCCAAAACGCTATGGCCACATCTCGCGAGAATGCCCACGCCCGCGACGACAAGGCAGGATCATAGCTACCGTGCTACGAACAGACACGGGCACATCGCCAGAACCTCCGGCGACGACACGCCGCGAGGATGAACCGGGTACGACTTGCTGGGATTGAGAACTCGAGACCGGGCTACCGAGACATAGCCATGCCGACCGCGAAAACGCCACAGCAAGAGAACCCCCGCTCATACGACAGAAACAACAATACCGAGACCATTGCCGCAGAAACAACAATACCGAAGCTATTGCCGAAAACAAAGCGGAACGACCAGGATCCTCATGGAGGAACCTCCGGAGTCGTCAAGCCGAGCAACCCCCGAAACGCCCAGCGGACGTGGTCGCGGACCCGTCCCACGTTGGAGCAACATCGGAGGACGAACGTGGACACAAGAGCGAGGAGAATCTCGCCTATGTGAAAGCGAACCGACAGTGCTAGGACCACTGTTGAAGGATCATCTACATGCGAGGTAGAGATCGGCGGAAAAGCCGCAGGAGCGCCCATCGACATCGGAGCGCAGGGAGACTACGGGTGTCCCCCGGAGTTCGCAGAGCGATACAACCTGGAACCGAAAATGAAGAGGAAGCCATCTACTGTTTGCGACATCGAGGCAGAGCCCATGACTTTTAACCATGGCACCGTCGATCAGGAGACCGATCACCTCTAATCCACGCGAATGGAAGGGGAAAGCCCCAAACATCTTCGACATGGTCAACACAGGTACAAGGAAAATCGTCCTGGGAATACCTTGGTTACAACGGTGGAATCCTCTGGTTAACTGGAAGACTGGCCATCTCCAGTGGGATAAAGCTCGTGAGGAAAGGCCCAGAAGCGGTCTCTCAGGGAGCCCCCAGCTACACGAGACAGTAGCATGTGCGAGAGTATCCAAGAGTGGTCCCTCAGAACGTCCCCAGCTACACGGAATAGCAGCACACGACGCCGAGAAGAGATCTGCACCGAAGACTATTGCAGAAACCACGACAAGACGACGCCGAGAACACGTCAGAAGACGCCGCCTGCACAGGCAGAAGGACACTTTGTGAGGAGACGTGGGAACCACGCAGCAACCCAACGAACGCGCAGGGTTTTGCTGGCCGAGTAGCACCAACCGCACATTTGGCGCTAGCCACGAACTACCCCGCACCACCTGGTGGAACGAACTGCTGAGGGCCAATCCCTCGCAGCCGCCCCCACTACCTGCTCTGGAAGTTCGCACCCATCCGATGACCGCCTAGGCGCCCCACAACAAGGACCGATGAGGCGGCCCAATTTCTCGACCGCGCCTCGAGATAGAGACCAACACCATCCTCCCTCACGCCACAACTTTCGTCGCCATGGACGAACCGCACACTCACGCAGAGGAGAAGCAAGCTTCCCAGAGTACACAGACACGAAAACGACAGAACGACAGCGACATCGACGATCACGAACCACAGCCAAAACGAGCACGATTGACGCGGAAGATCTTGGCCCTCTTCAACAAGATGGGCAAGGGGGAGTCCTCAGGCCCCTCGGGCGGCTCGGGCTCGGCCAAGGCCGAGACCACATCGACAACGACGTCTGGCTTTGCTGATAAGGCCCGAAACAATGGAATCCTCGACCCGGTCAGCTCGAAACCCCCGACAGACCTCGAGGATGTTCGCGAATGGCATGCCCGATCCCGCGCCACTGCTTCGCCTCCCGAGTCAGAATACAGCCGCTACACCAAAAAGATTTCGAAAGCCAGGACCGAAGCAACCATGGTCTTTAAGGTCGGCACACATATGCTGAAGGAGTACGAAGACGACGGTTACGACCAAGCATTCAACCAACCCTTCACCGGCTTCCCGGAAGACGCCGGCTTCAACAATGGCCTGTCCGCTCCGCAACCCAACTTTGTTGAGGGGCTAGAAAAGGAGGAATACCGCCCGTTTCCGGTCGTTGACCATGTTCCCGGAGCAGCTATCTGCAAGGACGACCCCCACTCCCTGGTGCTGCCGCATCTGGCCGGAGAGTGGAAAGGACGAGGAAAGAACATGGAGGAGGCGAGAATGCAAGCCGCCTACGACGGAGCGGCTCTTGTCTACGCCAGGAACCAAGCCCTTTCCTACATGGGAAAATCCGACCCTTCCGGTCGTGCCGAAATTACGACATTCACTACGGACGGCACCAACCTCAACCTCTTCGCGCATCATGCTGCGCCAACGGACGAAGGTACGCTTGAGTACCATCAGTACCCCATCAAGTCGATCAACCTTATCGACTCCTACGAAGGATATAAGGAGGGCCGAAGACACCTCAGGAACGCCCAGGACCGCGCCAGAGAACAGTCGTATGCGCTGAAAGACCAGCTGAAGGAGTACTACGAGCAGCAGCGCCACGGCGGTCTCCATCCTGTCGCTGAAGAAGCGCCGGCTTTGCCCGTACCGGGTACCGAACCACTGAACACTTGCGAGAACGAGGACGACTACGAAGTCGTCGAACACCAGCCTGTTTACCAGCCGACACCGCACTCGTCGAAGGCCCCTTCATCCACACACAGTTCCACCCACAGCAGCGGTGGCAAGCGCAAAGCTTCGTCCTCACAATCGTCCCACGGGTCTTCCGGACATGTCAGTAAGTACAGAAGCTACTGGAAGAAGGATGCCGCGAGCGGACACTATTACCACAAGCATTTGGATGGTACTGTCTTTTGGCTTGACGACGACGAGGACGACGGATGCGACGAAGTACGGTTGTTGGGACATTGACCATGAAGGAGGGGAAACCTGTTACAACCTGCTAAGCCATGTCAGCGTTGTAAGTACGTGAGCACGGTTGGTCACGCAACCACGGCGGACTACGAGGCTAGGAGCGACCCCGAGACAATTGACCGCGGGGCAGTGTGTTACGGCCTGCTCCAAGTACACCGAAGTGAGCTTAGTAAAGACAGATTGTAAGAGCGGACAGGGTCCAATGCTCTAGGTAGGGTGGGTGTAAGGTAGCTGAATGAGGGCTAGTACAACTCTCAAAAGGGATATACTGTCAAATAGAATGTAGACTTCAAAGTCCCAGACAATGGATCTCACTGAGCGGTGCTCAAGAATAATGTATTGCTAGTATAAGGATCCAAAAGTCCTCACACAATTGTGGGCACAACTATTATTTTTATATACTTATAGTGTTCTCTGGACCCAGACCTTCCTGGACCCGGGGCTGGGTCCATTTGAGGCTGGGTCCAATCTTACTGATATTCCGTAAACCCGGGTGTCCATGGACCCGGGGGTGGGCCCAAAAATTGCCGGGTCTACCCTAATTGGTTTACTGGAGCTTTATAGGTGGTTATACCCCTGGCCCAATGATTGATATTTTGTAGTTGGCCCATACTCCCTCTTTGAGGTTATAACCTGGGTTGTAATACAATTTCCTCCTTCCAAAGGCCTATAACCCAAAGGCTATTCCTCCAGATTTAAAAGGGCATAACCTACATTTCCATACATTTACTAATTTTCCTTCCTATAATCGTTTTATTAATATAATATCCAATAAAATTTTGTTAAAACAGGGTGCTGCCCACAGGGCTCGTAGTACGTAGCCAGGCAGCTTACAGTGGGTTTACCCACTGTAATACGCAGCGGAAGACTTGTGCGGAAGCAAAGAGTGACTGAGGGTCAATTGACTGTTGCTTGCTTGAATCAACTATCTACAAAGGAAAGAGAGCCTATATTTATAGGCACAGAAGGCCTGGGGGCCTTCTGTTCCAGAAGATTCTGTGGGCCAAACACTGACGTAATACACTGGCAATCTGGAAGATTCGGTGGGCCACAGAACCTCGTATTCTGTGTGTGGCTTCCATGGTGTGGCAGCCACTGTGGGGCAGGGCCCCACAGGGGGTTCAGGGGCCACAAGTGGGCCTGTGGGCCCACTGTGGCTTAGTGCCTTGGCACCCCCACCACCACTGCTGCAAAGCAGCAGTGCTGTTGGCCACCAGTTACAGGGCACTAGTAGCTATTAATTTAACAAAAGTTGTCGCCTACTCTCTAAACTTTCTTGCCTACCCGGCAAATATTTTCTATAGGGTATTATTACTTGTACTACAGGGCATCACTTATTATTATTAAAGTTTTCGCCTACCTTATAAACTTTCTTGCTTATTTGGAGACTTTTTTACCTATTTGGCAAATATTTTTTACAGGGCACTACCACCTATACTACAGGGCATCACTTACTGTCACTAAAGTTTTCGCCTACTCTGCAAACTTTTTTGCTTACCCGGAGACTTTTTCGCCTACCCTGCAAACTTTCTCGCCTACTTTGTAAACTTTCTTACTTACTCGGTAAATATTTTTGTTGAATTAATAGCTACTAGTGCCCTGTAACTGGTGGCCAACAGCACTGCTGCAAAGCAGCAGTGGTGGTGGGGGTGCCAAGGCACTAAGCCACAGTGGGCCCACAGGCCCACTTGT
>JAPZLL010000085.1:0-33787 GCA_036250225.1 Cercophora sp. LCS_1
ACCGTCAGTAAAATGGCTTCACAAGAAGCTTCTGATCCTACCGCATCCCAAGAAACCTTAGACGACGATCCCACGCCGCATCAGGCCTCCAAACACCACGATTTCTACACGACGTACGACCCTACGAAGCGGCGGCCTACAACCAAGAAAAGAGGGAGTCAACAAAGAAAAAACGCCGCGGATACGCCGCACGGCTGCGTTGGAAGAAGGTCAAGGCCTTGGAATATCTGGCCTTCCATCGCGTGCCTGATGAGAGACCCCCCGATAGACCCTATCGCTCTCGGCCAGGCCAGTATAGCTACGGTCCTCCTCCAAGAGATGGATGGCGCCCTGTAACTATTGAGGAGGCAGCCAAAGCGAACGGCGTTGCCAGGAGCTCGTTACACCGTTGGTGGCTTCGAAAAGACGAGTTTCTTCACCGCCGGCGGCCAGCGTTCAGGCCGCGGTGGCCTGAGTTGGAACAGAAGATATACGAAATGTTTATTGACCAGAGGCTACAGAGGAAACCGGTCAGAATTAGCTTTTTCCGACGCAATTCAAAGAAGATATTCGAGGAGATATACCCAGAAAGCGGCCAGCGCTTTGGTTTTTCCGTTGGCTGGCTTCGGTATTTCTTCAGGAGGCGAAATATTGTGATACAGCGGATCACCACACAAGCAAGCAGGCTTCCAGAAGACTGCATGGATCTAACCAACAACTTTATTCGCTTCCTTCGCAAAGTCTCTCAGCCGGATGGTGTTTCTCTGCCTTCCTCACAAGCCTCTTCCTCCTCACAAGTCCCCTCTTCCGAAGCCGCCTCCTCGCAAGCCGTGTTTTCTGAAGCTGGTTCCTCGCAAGCCGAGCCGACCCCCGATGACCCTCCTCCCCCCGAAGCTCCCACCACCGGCGCCGCCACCGCTATAGCGGCGCTGCGAAAGTTCGTGTTACGCCGGATAGTTAACGTCGACGAAACGCCGATGCCGTACCAGTATCTTGACGGCGCCTCATACGAGCTTGAGGGAGCCAAATCGGTAATAGCTCACACTATAAGAGGCGGGTGGTCGAAGCGGCAAGCTACCCTAATACCGTATATCTTTGCCAATGGAGAGCAATACCTCAATCCTCTCCTGATATTTAGAGGCAAAGGTAACGTTTCCGCCGTTGAAAGGAAGGCCTATCACAAAGACGTTAGGGTCGAATTCAACGAAACAGTTTATAATAACGAAGAGCTCTACCTCAGATGGATTAAGGAGGAACTTGTGCCTCTGGCCGCCGGCAAACCGCTTCTTTTGGTCTGGGATACTGTTAATTTCCACAAAACCGACGCGATTAAGTAGCTTCTCCGGAAGAACAACATCACCCTGGCCATTATACCAGGGGGGTTGACCGGACAACTGTAGCCTTTGGATACACATATCAACTCTTGGTTGAAGAAGGCCCTCGAGGAGGAAACCGATCGATTTGAGGAAGAATACGAGGCCAAGTCTACTTTCGAGAGATGGACCGTCGCCATGCGACGAATCCTGGCCACACACGCCGTTGCAGCGGCGATTGCGCGCCTCCATCGCGATAAAGCTAATATAATCTCCAAGTCTTTCCTTAATATGGGGATCTTTGTCCATCCTAATAGTAGCGAGGATCACAAAATTAACATTAAGTGCATAGATAAACCTGATTTCAGCGGCTGGCAGGAGACTAGTAACAATGCTGCGCTCAAGACCAAAGAAGAGGAGGAAGACTATCTCTCCCTAGTCAACGAATTTGATAGAGATTACGAGAGCCAGACCGTTAGAACTTTGTGAGGATTCTGCGCAATACGGGGGCTTTGGAACGTCTGGAGGCTGAAGAAAGACGAGCTCGTGGCTCGTTTACGGCAATTGGATCAAGAGGAAAAGGTCAACTACAGCCTAGACAACGAATTGGTTGATGAAGGAGATGGGGGGGCCGATCTTGATGCTCAAGATCCTAATAACGAAGTTATCGAGGATTATATTGCCGTTCAAGGGTATGGGAGCTCTAGCGAGGAAGAAGAAGACGATGACGGCGACGATGAGGATTTTTATATGGCTGGTAGCTAGATATATCTCTGAATAGCCTCCAAATCAAGTGTTTGACTATTCTTCAGCCTCTTTTACCCACCAGGCTGCCTCTCCCTCTCTCCATTCGCATTGAACTCCAAGCCTGGGGTCGCTTTTTCGCCATCGTTTACCCAGAGCCAACACCCTACATCTCACAACCTTTCCACCATCAACAAAGGCTTCAATTTGCGGCCTACTTCTATCCCTAACCCAGCCAAAGTGTACTCTTTCGTGATCCAACGCCAGGCCAACCGAAACACCGGGGCTGCTTGGTTTTCTCAGTAGAATTTGGTACGTGTCGCCTTCGACGAAGCAGGCCGAATCCTCGAAATCGTGTGTTACGACTGGCATGCAGGGTTAGCTAAAGCCAGGCGCCAGGGTCTGTCTTTACTTACAAATGACGGCAATCTTGCCCGACGAGAGCTGAGCCATGGTGCAGAGTTTGACGAATTTGTGGTGGTTTTGGGGAAGGTTTGTGGAGGTGGACGAATATCAAAACGTTTTGAGGCTCTGCAGCGGCAAAGGTTACCGAGGCCCGAAGTCAGCCACGGCGTCCTTAGCTGGTTTCCCATTTGAATAAAAATATACGGTATATCCAGGCCTCTGACTCGGAGGAACAAGGTTCCTGTTGGTTCAGTAGTCTGTATTGGCGGTCTGGCCGGATGGGGAATAGCCTCGTGTCATGACTAGTTGTTGCAGGGGCCTGACTCGGTCCGCCACAGAGTGGCAGACCACCTCCCCACAGCTGGCGCCACTTCCCTACACTTGTTGCCACCTGCAGGCCTATTTAGGCTGCAGATTCCTCATTCGTTTCATGACGGAATAGAACATCCATTCCATTCTTTTCACTCATGCGGTGCAACATATCTTGCCTCAGAGATTGTTGCGCCTTGCAGCTTACCCGCAAGTTGGAGCCATTATGAGAATACAGGAGTAACACCGAAGACAAGGCACATCGCTCTAATGTACATCCCGTACAATCTGGGAAGATAGTTTTGTGCATCGTTTGCGAAATCTTGGGGTGTGCTGGGGGGCTTCACTAGCGAGGTGAGGTGGGGTGGAGGGGCATTTTCCAAGTTTCAGCCCCACCCGACTTCAACCGACGCCTTCCCACGCAACAAACAGGCTGAGAATTTTTCCTTCCACATTGTGCAAATTCTTCCGCACAAATCCTGAGTTCTTCCCATATAAAATCTTGACAATTCTCCGTCCTTTCACTATCAATCCGGTGCAACATCCCAGTGGCAAACATGGCCGACCACATGGCTACCGAGAGCGTCGAGCAAGGCGGCAGTGACGTTTTCGATGACATCAGTCACTTTGTGGACCAGACGGCGGCAACCAAGTCGGAGAAGAAAACACTTCAGCTCGTACTGCAGTTTCTGCAGCGAAATCGACCCGCACACGAGCGCGACACACTAATGCGCTACCTATCTGTCGAATCCGATCCGCCGCGGGAGAACATGACAAGCATTCTCCCGCTCGACGAGCTGGCCCAGCGACTCGAGCTCATCCAGAAGATTGAGGAGCATCTCGAGAAAATCGAGGTGGAAGTCAGCGCAGAGCTTTTCGCCATGCTGCTATGTGCGCCACTTAGTTACTTGCGAGAGCATGCAAGGAATGCTCGTTCGGCTCGGAGTACCTTGCCACTGCTAGGTCCGAAGCTTATGACCCTTTTGAGAATATGTAAGAGCATCGACCCCTTTTCAATTGGGGGGTATTTCGGTTCTATTTACTAAATTCCATAGTTCTCACAAAACAAGAGGAAAGCAGCGAGTCTTGGAGTCCCACGGTCAACCCTACGGCCAGCTCTGGGACCAGCCAGAGAGGAACCAAGCGCAAATTAACTGGAAAAGGAAGTGCAGGGTCACGCAAAAAGGGGGGAAAGAAGGCCGATAAAGGAGACGACCCATTTGATCCGGACGTCAGATTCGACAAGGATGGGAACCCGATACGAAATACACTGCTGGGCCCCCAACGCAAGGCACTAGACGAAGAGAAATGCGTCGTCACCGGCACTGCCGACCCGGATGCGTGCCATATTATCCCTTGGGCGTCGTGCAATAGCGACGTACGGGTCGGCATATTCAGAACTTGCCTGGCTTCATTGGGTCCAGCCCTTTTGTCCGACCAAGACTATGATGAGGATGTCGAACGGAATTTCCACGATTACCCTGCCGTGTCCGACAAGCTGTGGAACATGGTGTCACTCAATCCGCAGCTCCGCGTTTGGTGGGGAAAAGCCTACTTCGGCTTTAAATGTCGTGGCATTTTTCCCAGCGAAAGAAACGAGGAGTCCTTGGTGCGGGTTCAGTTTAGTTGGATGCCCAAGACTACCAAGTCGTGGCAGCAAGACGATAGAAACGAGGGGAAACTCCGGGCCCACCTCAGCAACGACCAAAGTCCTTTGGCTGATGATGGAGTCGTGGCATTTTACCCCTCGGCGCGTCCGGTCACCACTGGTGACACCTTTGACATTCCTGTCGCCGAGCCCGACGGCAAAAAGATGAAGATGGCGTTCGATATACAGTGGGCTTTGATCCGCCTTACTGCCCTGACTGGAGCCGCGGACGTTAACATCGTTGGAATGCCCCCTGACGAGGAGGGCCCCCCAGATACAGGGCTCATCGAAAGGAGGTTGCAGGGTTGGTTGGAGCAGTCGCGCACCTTCCCTCCTCCTCCTCCTCAAGAGACGGCACCGGCGCCAGGCAAGTTTGCGATGACAGTACGAACTGTAGTGGCACCATCGCAAGAACCGTCGTCACCACAAACCGTCTCGCCCACCAAGTCTATCAGCAAAGAATTCACCCCAACGCAGTTACGTTTGCCAAGACTCTCGTCGTTGACAGGGCAAACCGGCCCATCCGTGAAGAACCAGAAGGAGAATCAGAAGCCTTAAATACGAAGGCATATATGTAGTTATAATTGTAATTAATGAGCGAGGATTTGTTAGAGTAGTTGTATATGTTAGAAGCACGCTGCTCCCAACACTACTGAAGTGTTGGGCAAAGACAGATCGTAGTAGCGGACTGAGTCCAATTGCTACAAGGTGATGGGGGCAAGATGACTGATCGAAGGCTAGCACAACTCTCCTAGGCAGTACACTATCAAGCAGGTCGCGGATCCAGAGGTCCCTGACGAATAGATCCCAAGTGCAGTAGATGCGGCTTGAACAATGTATTGCTAGCGTGAGGAACCAAGAGGTCCCTCACTCCATCGTGGTCACGATGATGGTGTTTATACTACTGAAATGACAAGTAACTTGTACCATGCTCTCCTTGCTCTCCCTGATCTCCAGAGATCCCGGAGAGCAGGGGAAGCGGTCCACTCGTGTCGCTCTCTCTGCTCTGTTGTCTTGGCGATGAACAGGGTGAGCACTCCGTGCGTCTGCGGGGACACGTCGTTCCGGGCCGGCCACAAGGGCGGCCTGCAGGCAGGTCGTCACAAAACTCTCTCACAAAATGAAGCCCAAGCACAACCCTAATGTGAGGAAAGGCAGGTACGCCTGATCAAGGTGGTCACAATGGCGGCGAGCAAGAACTGGCAATGGTGTAAGATTCCAACCTGGCCTGAGCCAAAAAGTGGGCGAGGGCCGTGGTTTAAATACAAGCCAGTGGGTGTGTGTGTGTGTGCCAGGGGTTGTGTGTGCCCAGGGGTGTGTGGTGTGGTGTGCGGTGAGCCAGGGGTATTTCCTTACATTCAATCCTCCTCGGTACCTGTGACAAGGGGCAGTCACAGTCACCACTCGACCGATACTAGCACGGGTCTGATATCGAGTGTTGGCTGTAGCTGCGGCTTGGAACGAGATGTGGCCCTGTGGGCGCTAACAAATCTATTCTGAACCGACAATAATTGACTATGGCCTCGAAGGCCCTTGCCCTTCGGGATACAGTCTGGTTCCGATGGTCCATCTAAATACAGAGGTCCTCTGAGGACCGAATGTTTTATTCCATGACTCTGAATGATGACCCGTAGGTGCTTGCTAGCGTAACCTTCCTGGCCATCGTGATCTGATGCTGAACCTTCCTGGCCATTGTGACTTGATTGGCACAATCAAGGTTTGTAAGTCTGAATCTTGATAAGCTTCCTCTGGAAGCATCGAGATCTGTGGTGTCAGGGGCGTTCAGCGTGTGACACCAAGCGGAAGGCCTAGACGAATTGTCCATGAAGTTCTGGGTGGTGGCTATTGCGGGTGCAAATGTCCCAATTCTAGGCCCTTTCCTTACATAGGATCATTTTTGGGCCCTTCGGCTAAAACTGCATCTTCTCGGAATGCTGCGCTGTTCAATGGGCAAATATTAGCCGAAGCTGAGCCGGGGCTGATCTAGACTGATCAAGCGTGACGAAGAGTCACGTGACTATAAGCACGGGGCGTTCGTCGATTTTAGGGTCATGAAACATCTTGTTCTCGGTGAGAGATCTCGTACTTGTACTGTTGCCATCGTCGTCGGCTGAGGGGTATTCCGCAAAGAGGGCCTGCAGTTCTTCCACATACGTCCTTTCACCCTCCCGTTTACCACCACCCCATACCGAGCCCACCGCCGGAGGCAGCCAAACAGGCGCCTGAGCCCGTAAGAAATTCGTAAAGGCGGTGTTGCCGCCTGGCTGGCTTACGAAGAGGTCCGAGGCCGTATCCCTCCTCGTTGCGAAGGGCAAGAAACTCGGGGGGAGGCGGCGGCTAGAGAAAAGTCAGAATAGTTACAAAACAAACAGTGGCCAGGGTAACTCACGGCGTCAGGCTTGAGGTGCCAGTGCCTATCGATATGCTGGGGCGCGCAAGTTGTGCGTTCAATTCAATAAGCCGGCGAATCTCGTGACGGCAAGGTAGGCCGTATTGGCGGCGGAATCGGCCAGTGTGTGGCGGAAGCATCTTGTTCTCTCTCTGGGCGGCCACAACTTGGCTGTTGATCAGATCGAGAGCTTTCAAGCCCATCACGTATCTTGGCCGCCTCATTACGGGGTGGTTGAACGTAAGAACGTGTTTCTTGATCCCTCGTCTTGATATCTAACGGTCAAGTTCTCCTTCAACCGCTCGAGGGTCTCTTCAATTGCGCAGGCTAGGCCGTGTAGATCGATAACGCCTGGTCTGGTCTTAATCAAACGTTTGAGAATTCCGTGTGCGCCCTTAGTGCGGGAGGTAATGCGGATGCCAAAGTTGCAATACTCCTTGATGGCGTGATGGGCAAATTCGTTCCTAATATTGTCCTAGGTCTTTTCGATATATTGGATAATGGCTGTGTAGTAAAACAAGTTAGCAAAAGGACAAAAGATGATGACTGAAAGGCCTGGAGGGAGCGCAAAGAGAGCTGGAGGTGAGCAGAAAGTCATGGGATTTTGGGAAACTCGCCTTGTTGATCAGCAAATTCAATCTTCTCCCAGAATAGAATTGAGCTTCAGTATCAGCGTAAACAACGGCTTACCAGGCCCCCCCCCCAATATACCATCAGCATCGTTGAGCCACTTGCAGCCGCCGCCGCCAGGAGGTATGCGGCCGGCGATGGGTTTGTTGAGCGGGTTATGCGTAGCGGTGCCTAGATGGAAACTTGAATCTTTGCCGCAGAGAAGCCTTGCGCCAGCTCGTTAGTTGACAGAATAGTTGGCAGGGTTGATGGCGAAGTGGCCGCGAGCTTCAGCCTCGATATCCTTGCGAAGGCATCATCAGCACGGCTACCAAGAGAGGTGCCATCAAGAGTACCAACCCACTTCTTTTTGACGTTGAAGGCAACCTTGTTCATAATGTGCCAAAGGCAAAGCTGGTGTTGAACCATGCTAAATACCAGACGAGAAAGCCTTGTCGAAGTCGCTGACAATCATTTGAGGGAGAGAGATAAGCTCGGCCTTGGGGATTTCGTCGAGAATTCGCAGAACCCAGGTGAAACAGCCCTCCTTTTCGCCGCTGAGGAGGAGGCAATACGCCACGTTGGATGCAGGTCCCCAAAACAGCGGTGCCATTTGCGGGCGTTTTGGGCACAACCAGAGGGAGATGGTAAGGGAAGTTGCTGCCCTTGCCCTTGGCGGCATTGCTGGTCTGGCCGTCTGGCGGATGCAGGTCCCCAAAGCAGCAGTGCCATTTGCGGGCATTTTGGACACAACCAGAGCAACACCAGATCGTAAGGAAACTATCATCTGTGACAGCATTGCCCTTGCCCTTGGCAGCATTACTAACCTAGCCGTCTGGCGGATGCAGGTCGGTCCCCAAAGCAGCGGTGCCGTTTGCGGGCATTTTGGACACAACCAGAGCAACACCAAGATCAATACAACACCAGATCGTAAGAGAGAGTAGCAGCATTGCTGCCCTTGCCCTTGGCAGCATTACCGTCTGGCGGATGCAGGTCCCCCCCCCCAAAGCAGTGGTACCGCCGTTTGCGGGCGTTTTGGGCACGACTAGCGCAGCCGAGATCAACGCGACCAAAGCAATACCAAATTGCAAAGGAGACTACCGTCCGTAGCAGTATTACTGCCCTTGCCCTTGCCCTTGGCAGCGTTACTAAGACCAATACAACTAGATTAACACAACCAGAGCAATGAGCCCCCGCCACACACTGCATCCCCACTACACCAGATAGAGCGAAGGCGAGAAACAGAGGTCCCCTCCCTGCCCCTCGGTGACTTTCCGTTTATTCCCTCGCCGGGTATCGGCTTGGGGTGGCGCCAAGGCGCTGGTGGCCGGCGCAGGGCGGCCGTTTCCGGACCCCTGAATCACGTGTGGCCTGTGTCAAAACCTTGTCCTTGGTCACCGCCCCGTCAAACGCTGCAACTTTGGCCGACTAATTCCCAAAATTCTGGCGCGAGCCCAAATGGACCACGCACCGCAACTTCTCGCAGTCCCTCCTCTCCCTCAAGCGCATTCCGCCCGTCATGACAGACCAGTTCTCCAAGATCATTGAGGACAACCCTATTGGGAAAGGCCTTGGTACCTTCCACGCCTTGTTCGGCGCCATCTGTGAAGGCGCAAGCATATCCCGCACTCCAGACGCGGTCGAGCGACTTAGCCACAAGGGTAAGATAATCAGCTTCGTCCCCGACATGAGCCTCTAACCCTGACATGGTGCAGACCTCCAGAACCTCACCCTTATCCTTCTTACAAATCTACAAGTCCTTCCTGCATCTCGCCTGCTCCGTTCCAGCGGTCGTAGCGAGAGCCTCTTCAGCAATCTCTCGAGACTCGATTCCGCCGTCAGCTCCAACGACTTCGACTTCGACCGCATTATACCTCTCCTAAAGGCAGCCCTCACCGATAATCCTGATAATGCGCTCATCTGGAAAGAAATCTACAATACTGTTACTGAATCTACCCCGCCTCCCCAATCGATCGCGTCTTTACAAACCCCATGGCTGTGCAACACAAACAGTTTCGCAAATTCTTTTAAATATTGCAAATATGTGGATATTGTACTGAAAGAGGAGCTTGGCCCCTTATATATTGGGCTCCGCGATTTTCACAAGACATTTTTTAGAGGCATTGCAGGTCTTGAGACTGCATCCGAGGCCGTCTTTAAGAAATGTATATAAGGCAACAACCCACTTTTTTGCGTAGAGGGGGGTTGGCGAGGGTGGCCGGAAGATGCGGACCAGGATTGTGTCCTGGGCTGGTTTGTAGATTTAAGTGAGAAGTTGGCAATATTTGTAGGGGACTATAAATCTATTCCAATATATCGATGAAGGCCACTAGTATAGCCCAATAAGCTGATCCAGGGCTCGACTGTAGAATGCAAATTGGATATTGGCTTTGTGGACAACCACAAAGCTGGAAAAGATTTGAAATACTATTGGTCATATATCCTAATACTAGGCGAATTGAAGAGTAACCCTATAGCGGACAGTCTGGGCAAGGCCTGATTGGATATCGGCATATATGCAAGAAAAGTACTCGCTACTCAAGACACCCGTCGCTTCGTTTTGGGCTTTACTATCTGCGGATCTCTTATAAGGATATGGGAGTTTGACCGGCTCGGGGGGATTATATCCGAACAATTCGATATCAACAAAGATAGGCTGCGGTTTGTGACCACAGTCCTCGGGTTTCTCTGGATGAGTGGAGAGGAGCTTGGCTTCAATCCGACAATTATAACAGCGAATAATAAGCGATTCATTGAGATCGAGCGGGATGGTTCAATAGAGCGCCTCGTTATTAACAAGGTTATGAGGCGCGCACATTGTATCGCTGGGCGGGCAACGACATATTGGAGAGCCCATTTTGAGGAAGATCCGCAGACGCCACTTGTTATTAAGGACTTATGGCAATTCGTGGAGCGTGATGAGGAGGGCGAGCTCCTTCATAAAGTAACCAGCAAGGGTGTGGTCAATGTGGCTCGATATCACTACCACAAGACCGTTTCCGTATGCGGCAATGACAATAATATCCGAAATGGTGTGAGGAAGGGACTAGATGTTATACAGGCCAGTAATTACCGGCCGGGGCGCTCGGTAGTGTTGCCGAGTACGGGTGCTAGTGCTTTGCGGAAAGGCCGCAGCAGCAATAGCAAGGTTGGCCAGAAACGGTCATCCAGCCAGACTCGTCTGCCGCCTAGCAAACGACCCTGCTCAGAGTCTCCAACAAAGACGGACAGGAGTAGTGCATTATCAAATCGGATATATTGGTGTATCATTCTCCGCGACTATAGCAAGCCCATCTACGAGGCGAGCTCACGAGTGGCCCTGCTTAGCGCACTAGAGGGCTGCATTAAAGGGCACGAATCCCTATACAAGGCTGGATTCCTCTACCGAGACATTTCCATCAACAATCTTATGATCAATGAGGACAAAAAGAACCCTTCTTGGCCTTCATTTTTAATCGACCTCGACCTTACCATCAAAGAGGAGCGACAAACCGCCTCAGGAGCGATAGAGAAGACCGGTACAAGAGCGTTTATGGCAGTCGGGGTGCTTTTGGGTGAACAACACTCTTTTATGTACGATCTCGAGTCATTCTTCTGGGTGCTCTTCTTGATATGCATCCACTACGACGGGCCGGGCAAAGATATCGGACCGACTGCGTTTGAGAACTGGAATTACGAGAATGATTACGAACTGGCCCGCTCCAAGAAAGGACAAGTGAATCATGAGGGGGATTTCATCAAGTTCGCCAAGGGTAATTTCACTCCTTATTATCAGCCATTAATACCTTGGGTCAACCGGCTACGTAAAGCTGTGTTCCCAAATGGTAGGAGGTGGGAGAGGGAGGACGGAGGGCTATATGTTCGGATGCGGCAGATCCTCCAGGAGGCCCAAGAGGATCCGAAGGTGGCCGAGTTGTAACACGCTTTTTACCTACCCGGAGCCAGCCAAGCTGTAACGCGGGCGAAGTCCATAGACCCTAGAGTACCTTGTATCGAAATGAAGCTTCCCACTGTGCCTCGTTCTTTGGCTCGCCGCGCGCAAATGGCGAATCTTTGTGGCCGAGGTGTTGAACGGCAAAGGATCCTGCGCCGAAGAAACTTGGAATTAAGTTGGCAAAATACCATATCATATTATTGTCACGACCCAGGTCATGACCTCTCGGGTCCCGAGGCAGTTGGTCCCGAGCTCGGGACCAACGAGTTCGGAACCAGGAGCCAGATTTCATGTATATATAGATACGATGGTTGTGCCGACAACTGAGTGAGGACTCTTGGATCCTCACGCTAGCAATACACACTGTTCTTGAGCACCCGCTCAGTGAGACAGACCCCCATCGTCAGGGACCTTGGAGTCTACGATCTGCTTGACAATGTATCACCCCCCTCGAGAAGTTGTCCTAGCCTTCTTCACTCAGTCACCTTGCATCTATCTCCCTTACCTAGAGCCATTGGACCCTGTCCGCTCTTACGATCTGACTCGGCCCTGGTGTTGACGTTGGCGCCGGCGCCTGAAACGAAGCCATCGCGGGGGAGTGATCTGGGGCCACATCTGGGTTAGGCTTGGTGTTGACGCCGGCTGGCGTGAGGCCATCACCGGAGGGTATTGGGGCCAACGGCTGGGTCAAGCCTGGTGTTGACGTCGGCGCCGGCGCCTGAAACGAAACCATCACGGGAGTGCTCTGGGGCCACATCTGACTCAGCCCTGGTATTGACGTCAGCACCGGCGCCTGAAACGAAGCCATCACGGGAGTGCTCTGGGGCCACATCTGACTCGGCCCTGGCGTTGAGGCCGGTGTATTTTGGTTGTTCGCGATGTTCATGAGGAGGCTCTGCATGGTGGCCATCCATCTGACCCTGCAAGGCTTGTATCTCTGCGGTTGCCTTGGTGTGACCCTCGGCGCGGCCCTTTGCTTCTTCTTCGGAGGCGGCGCATCATGAGACGGCTGGCATCTCGTACTTGTACTGTTGCCATCGTCGGCTGAGGGGTATTCGGCAAATCCGTATAGGCTTCTCGAGGTAGCTGTTGAGGCCCCCATTGACGGGGCTGGGTCTGCCAACGTCGGTTGACAATTCGGTCAGGGTCCTCCTCGTTGCGAAGGGCAAGAAGCTCGGGGGGAGGCAGCGGCTAGAGAAAAGTCAGAATCGTTACAAAACAAACAGTGGCCAGGGTAACTCACGGCGTCAGGCTTGAGGTGCCAGTGCCTATCGATATGCTGGGGCGCGCAAGTTGTGCGTTCAATTCAACAAGCCGGCGAATCTCGTGACGGCAAGGTAGGCCGTATTGGCGGCGGAATTGGTCAACCTCTTTTGAGGACTTGGCCCGTGCGCGGGAAGATGATTGGTGGATGCCACGGTCAGGTGACGGGCCAGAAAAACGGAATTCACAACAGCACTTCGCAAAGCTCAATTCCCAGGCAACCTCCCCACGCAGTTCTAAAGTTCGTTTCTGGGCGCGCCTGACCAGGGCCAAACTCGGCTTTCACTTTTCAAGCTCCATGCTCACCATCTCCGCTAATATGAACGAACCCATTATCGAAAACACTCAGTTAAAATGGCGAGGACCGAACTTTTCTGCCCCGCCACCACCTCGACCTCGCCGGCCTTCAGGGCCATTGAAACTAGGGCCAAACTTTTGCGCCGCAATACGGCCGGCAAAGACAATTGCATGTATTCTATTGCCCGCGGGAGACACAAAAGCTAACACGAGCAAGCGGTTTCGGTTTGGGACGCGCAACCTTAGCTCAGTCGCCACTCTGGCCGATGATGTGCATCAGAATGTCTTCCGTCTCCAAGTGCAGTCCAGCATCGCACAGTCAGTCTTCCAGGCACTACTTGGTTACCTTCCATCCGCAATCCGTACTTGGTTCGAATCGTCTTTTCCCGAGTGGACTATCCCTTCCCAGCTCATCCTGAAGAAGCAAAAGGAAGGCTGGGATGAAGAATTTGAGATGGAGAAAGCAACCTACGCCAAACTAGGCCCCCTTCAGGGAATTGTCATTCCAAAGCTCTTTGGTGAAGTCAGATGTGACAACACCAGAGCGCTTCTGCTGTCGGACATTGGTGGTGTATGTCTGGCTACGCCTGAGGGGGCTCTGCTAGAGCTTGCCGACTTTCGCCGGTTGCTCTGTCAGGCTCTTACCGCCCTTTCTCAATTCAGGATATTACAGGAGGATATCAAACTAGATAATTTTCACCTTGTTGATGACAAGGTTATGATTGTTGACCTTGAAAAGGTCAGCGAGGAGCCCCTGTCCGACCAAGACCTCGACTTTGGCATCAAGTCTGCAGTGGATTCCCTCGCTACTTTCTATGAGCGCAACCAGTATTGCTTCTGGAAGGAGGGCCTTGTATCAATAGCTATGTAGGCAATCGATCGACATGATTCTATAAAAAGCCAAGATTCATTGCGCAGCGTCTACATCCCACAAGGCCAAAGTCTCCCACACTGCGTCAGGATCCTCATCATGCGTCCACTTTACAGCTCCGGAATCAGGATCCACCGAGCGCTGGTAGCCACCCGGATGCTCAACAAGATTCGCACCGTTCACCCTCCAGACCGGCCGACCGTTGAAAAACTGACGCAACCGCGGCGTCAACCCCCCAACCGTGAGCGGTACTGCTGCTGCACACATACCCTGAAACCGCCTGAAGCCCTGCGCCAGCAGCATATACAGCGCAAACCGTAACGGAGTATTACTGGATTCCCGCGGGAGCACCCAGCAATCCACGGGACAGTTCTCTTCCAGAATGTCTTGGACCTTGTTGGCCCGAAACTGAAGGACAAGGAGCGTCTCGCCATCGAAGCAGAAAACCTGTGGGCACTGATATTTGTCGGCATAACTGGTTTGCCCATGGTCAGATAACATGCGGGAAACACAATTAACAAGCACAGCTCGACCGAGGCGGGCAATAAGGTCAGGGGGGTTCGGGGGGGTTACGTACCCACGGAGCTCCTGGGACAGCTTTTTCTGACCTGCATTGGAAGATATATTGCCGCGTTGCCACAACCTGGCGTCGACAAGGTTCCTCTTCATTTCCCCTATTGCGAGCACTGTCCTGCCTCCTCCGAATCTCACGGAATACACGGCATCTACCTCCTCAGAGATATTGTCAACACGCGGCGGTTTCGTATGCGAGGTTTGCGTTACTACCGGGAATTGGTTCCAGGCAGGGAGAACAATGTTGGAGATCTCCGAGTGGAACCACAACTCGCAGTCGGCCTCACTCTCAAAGCGCCAGGTCCTGTGGTTCGGAGATACCGCATGCGCTGTTGTGCGTAAGCCGTCATCCGCGTCCCAAGGGAGGAAAGCCCTTTCAAAATTAGCGTAGGTCAGCCCGTCCTCGCCAATGAGGGTGTGGACGAGCATGTTCCGGATTGGATGATAGTTTCGGGTCCAGGACTTATCACTCTGTGTAACGTAACCCGTGTTCTGGACTACATTCGTGGGATGCTGGTTCAGAAGATCAGCAACGGTTGTGTTCATGGCGCTGGTGGGAAGGTGTTGTTGGGACTGGAGTGATAAGGAACTCGAAACTGCAAATTGAGTGGGCAAGATGAAGCGCTGCGGTTTTGGGGCTCACTTTTATAGGTAGTACCACCGATTGAAAAAGACGCAACGCGGTGCGCGGCGCTAACCCTGCCACCTCACTGGACGGTTACGTGAGCAACACCATGTGGCAGAAAAATAGGCAGTGAGGGAAAAGCTTGGTTTTAGCTGACTAATCTGCAATGCGCTTGGCGCAGCGTTTGACGGGGCGGTGACCAAGGACAAGGTTTTGGGGCCACACGTGATTCAGGGGTCCGGAAACGGCCGCCCTGACGGCGCTCCTCAATCTTGTATTTGTCGGAATCTTCTTGGAGGCTTGGCATCGGTAGGGGGTCTGTTGCACGGCCGTAATCAAGGCTGGAAATCGTGTGCAAGGCGAAGAATTGAGGTGATGGAGAGTGGCCATCAACAACTTATCTAGAGAAAAAAAGCTATCTGGGGCCTGAAAGGCTCCCTATATACACGAATGGTCTCCCTGGCAACTGGTGATTCGTATCCCTGGATTCTACCAATACTGAAACCGTGCTGGAATGAGGGCATCACCATCCCACTTCGGGCGACAGGGTCGTCGTTCGGCCTAGGATGGTATTCTTTAAGCAACTGTGCTGGAAACACGTCATGCAGGCGCGCGTATTGCTCTGGCAGAGCCAATCGGTAGGCTTGGCCGCCAATCAGCTCGGTAATTCGGAATGGGACCTATCCAGCGCGGCGCCAACTTGTTGTTTTTGAGCCTCAGATTCTTGGCAGAGAGTGGAGAGAGAGCTTGACCAGTTGGCCGTGTTTGAATCGCATTGGCTGGGGCTTGAACCCACAAGCTTTCGGCGTGTTTTTCGGAGCTGGCGGAGCGCTTTTGAACTCGATCTTTCGCCGAAGGAACTGTTGAAGGAGCCGCCTCCTCTCTCCGACGACGGCGTCCTCGACGGTCAAATCGCAAATCTGGATCGTATCCGAACATCAACTTGAAAGGCGTACTGCCGAGCGAATGGTGAAAGCTGTTGTTGCAGGCAAACTCAGCGCTCCCCAAGAGCCTTGCCCAGCAGTGTGGATCGCCGCTCGTAGACGCGCGGAGATGTTGTTTGAGCGATCGGTTCTTTCGCCGAAGGAACTGTTGAAGGAGCCGCCTCCTCTCCGACGACGGCGTCCTCGACGGTCAAATCGCAAATCTGGATCGTATCCGAACGTCAATTTGAAAGGCGTACTGCCGAGCGAATGGTGAAAGCTGTTGTTGCAGGCAAGCTCGGCGCTCCCCAAGAGCCTTGCCCAGCAGCGTGGATCGCCGCTCGTAAACGCGCCGAGATGTTGTTCGAGCGATCGGTTCAGGGCTTCGGTCTGGCCGTCGGTTTGAGGGGGTGGAAAACGGTTGAAAGCCGTCTGGCGACGCGGCTAGAATCACTGTCCCCCCCCCGCTAGAATCGCAGTGTCTAACCCCGATTGGGAAGATGACTAATCCACCCTTTTTTTATTTTTCTTTTCGGACTTTGACAGCCAAATCCTCGGATTCGGTCAGTTTCAAGAGCCGAAGAGCTCAAAAACACAATAAAAACCACTTTCCACCGTTCAAAATCGTAAAAACGAATCAATTGGCTTTACCCAAGTCTAGCTACATAGCCCTGCCTAGTCTGAATACACACCCTGTGACCTAGAATCTCTCATGACGTCGTGCTCGCCATATTTTTCAGTGGCGCCTTTGGTCCTCTGGTTGGCCGGCGGCGCAGTTGCAGTTGACGCTGGCTGGCGTGAAGCCATCGTGGGAGGGGGTTGGGGCCCCATCTGGGTCAGGCTTGGTGTTGACGTCGGTGCCGGCGCCTGAAACGAAGCCATCGCGGGAGTGCTCTGGGGCCACATCTGGGTCAGGCTTGGTGTTGACGCCGGCTGGCGTGAAGCCATCGTGGGAGGGGGGTTGGGGCCCCATCTGGGTCAGGCTTGGTGTTGACGCCGGCTGGGCGTGAGGCCATCACCGGAGGGTATTGGGGCCAACGGCTGGGTCAAGCCTGGTGTGTGTTGACGTCGGCGCCGGCGCCTGAAACGAAGCCATCACGGGAGTGCTCTGGGGCCACATCTGACTCGGCCCTGGTGTTGAGGCCGGTGTATTTTGGTTGTTCGCCATGTTCATGAGGATGATGATGTTGATTTTCCGTCGGTTCTACCTTGAAAAGATAATGAGACGTGTCTGCGACAGCGGCAAGACATAAGTACAATTTTTCCGGGAAAAAGGGTTCGGCACCGGGATAAGCCCTGACCGTTCCCTGGAAAACCCTTCTCCTTGGTTCTATCGTCCAGGCAGGCCTCGGCTTGCCTGATGGAGGGGCCCCTCTTAGCCTAACGCTCTGGGCTCGTGATATTCTAACTCCTCTTCCTCTTCCTCCTCCTCCTCTTCCTCCTCCTCCTCTTCCTCCTCCTCCCTGTTCTCCCCCTCCTTCTCTTTCTTTGTTGTGGCGCGGAAAAGCACCTCCCAGGTCCCTGTCCCAGGGGCCTTCCTGAGGAGGCTCTGCATAGTGGCCATCCATCTGACCCTGCAAGGCTTGTATCTCTGCGGTTGCCTTGGTATGACCCTCGGCGCGAACCAATGCTCGGCCTCGAGCGTGTTCTTGTCCTGGGGCCCCAGGGTCGACTTGAAGATGTTGTAGCTCTCGCCCATCTTGTTGACCGCATCCTTGTAGTCACCATCAAGCGCAAGAGCCTGCGCGAGTTGGAAGAGGAGAGTTGCTGAGTTTTGGCATCTCGTACTTGTACTGTTGCCATTGTCGGCTGAGGGGTATCCGTATAGGCTTCTCGAGGTAGCTGTTGAGGCCCCCATTGACGGGGCTGGGTCTGCCAACGTCGGTAGACAATTCGGTCAGGGTCCTCCTCGTTGCGAAGGGCAAGAAACTTGGGGGGGAGGCGGCTAGAGAAAAGTCAGAATAGTTACAAACAATAGTGGCCAGGGTAACTCACGGCGTCAGGCTTGAGGTGCCGGTGCCTATCGATATGTTGGGGCGTGCAAGTTGTGCGTTCAACAATTCAATAAGCTGGCGAATCTCGTGACGGCAAGGTAGGCCCGTATTGGCGGTGGAATTGGCTAGTGTGTGCGGAAACATCTTGTTCTCGGTGAGAGATCTTGTACTCGTACTGTTGCCATCGTCGTTGGCTAAGGGGTATTCCGCAAAGAGGGCCTACAGTTCTTCCATATATGTCCTTTTACCCTCCCGTTTACTACTACCCCATATCGAGCCCACTGCTGGAGGCAGCCAAATAGGCGCCTGAGCCCATAAGAAATTTGTAAAGGCGGTATTGCCGCCTGTTTACAATTTTATCCCAAGCGCTCAAAACTTACTAGCTGGGTATTTTTTGGGCGTCTCTGGACCCTAAGCTCGAGTGCTTCGATTTTCTCCCTGAGCTGTTGGTTCTCCTGTCTGAGATCCTGCACCCTGGCTGGCTTACGAAGAGGTCCGAGGCTGTATTCCTCCTCGTTGCAAAGGGCAAGAAACTCGGGGGGAGGCGGCGGCTAGGCCGTATAGATCGATAATGCCTGGTCTGGTCTCGATCAAACGCTTGAGAATTTCGTGTGCGGGGAGGTAATGTGGATGCCAATATTGCGATACTCTTTAATGGTGTGATGGGCAAATTCGTTCCTGATATTGTCCTAGGTCTTTTTGATGTATTGGATGATGGTTGTATAGCAAAACAAATTAGTAAAAGGACAAAAGATAATGACTGAGAGGCCTGGAGGGAGCGCAAAGAGAACTGGAGGTGAGCAGAAAGTCATAGGATTTTGGGAAACTCGCCTTATTGATCAGCGAATTCAACCTTCTCCCAGTCCCAGAATGGAATTGAGCTTCGGTATTGGCGTAAACAACGGTATACCATTAGCGTCGTTGAGCCACTTGCAGCCGCTGCCGCCAGGAGGTGTGCGGCCGGCAATGGGTTTGTTGAGCGGGTTCTAGATGGAAACTTGGGATCCGCCTTAGTCGTCTTCAGTACCAAAGTTCGAGATGACGACTACATACCGACTCAGCCCCGATGTTGCTATTCTCCTCCCCAAGGATGATTAAGATTATTACAGCTGCCCACCTCTTGGACTTCGCTGCGGAGAAGCCTTGCACCAGCTCGTTAGTTGGCAGAATAGTTGGCAGGGTTGATGGCGAAGTGGCCGCGAGCTTCAGCCTCGATATCCTTGCGAAGGCATTATCAGTACGGTTACTAAGAGAGGTGCCATCAAGAGTACCAACCCACTTCTTTTTGACGTTGAAGGCAACCTTCTTCATAATGTACCAAAGGCAAAGCTGGTGTTGAACCATACTAAATACCAGACGAGAAAGCTTTGTTGAAGTCGCTGACAATCATTTGAGGGAGAGAGATAAGCTCGGCCTTGGGGATTTCGTTGAGAATTCGCAGAACCAGCCCTCCTTTTTGCTGCTGAGGAGGAGGCAATACGCCACGTTGGATGCAGGTCCCCAAAACAGGTCCCCAAAATTTGGGCACGACCAACACAACCAGAGGGAGATCGTAAGGGAAGTTCCTGCCCTTGCCCTTGGCGGTATTGCCCTTGCCCTTGCCCTTGGCGGCATTACTGGTCTGGCCGTCTGGTGGATGCAGGTCCACAAAACAGTGGTACTGAGCGCATTGGCGTGCATTGAAACCTGAGCATTGAACCCTAAGCATCCTATCATTGGCGAGGATGTGGGAGATATAGATGGCGGGGCGGGAGGAGATCGCATACGGTAATCTGTGCCCTCCCTCGAGATCTAGACCTCATCCTGTTTCACACGCTAATAATTGACCATTGCCGACGACATCTCGCGCGAGGAGATGACCAACCAGCACTCACCCGACAGCCATACCTCCAACACCAAGGGCCGTGTCGTTCACCCCAAGAAGTACTGCCCTTGCCCTTGGCAGCATGACCGTCTGGCGGATGCAGGTCCCCAAGGCAGTGGTACCGTTTGCGGGCGTTTTGGACACAACCAGAGAGAGAGAAACACCAGATCGTAAGGGAAA
The DNA here is from genome assembly GCA_036250225.1 of Cercophora sp. LCS_1. NCBI lineage: Eukaryota > Fungi > Ascomycota > Sordariomycetes > Sordariales > Lasiosphaeriaceae > Cercophora > Cercophora sp. LCS_1. The sequence continues at coordinate 19,921 of JAPZLL010000085.1, forward strand.
CTACCACCCGTTGCCGCCCTTGCCCTTGGCGGTATTGCTGCCCTTGCCCTTGCCCTTGCCCTTGCCCTTGCCCTTGCCCTTGGCGGCATTACTAACCTAGCTGTCTGGTGAATGCAGGTCCCCAAGGCAGCGGTGCCGTTTGTGGGCATTTTGGACACACAACCTGCAACCAGAGCAACACCAGATCGCAAGAGAGACTGTTGTCATTGCTGCCCTTGCCATTGGCGGCATTACCGTCCAGCAGATGCAGGTCCCCGAGGCAGCGGTGCCGTTTGCGGGCGTTTTAGACACAACCACAGCAACACCAGATCGTAAGGGAAACTACCGTCTGTGACAGCATTGCCCTTGGCAGCATTGCTAACCTAGCCGTCTGGCAGATGCAGGTCCCCAAGGCAGTGGTGCCGTTTGTGGGCATTTTGAGCACGACCGTCAAGAGGGCTCCCACTTGCAACACGCCGAGTAACCGTGCTTGCTGGACCACACGCCGAGTAACCGATTACGAGGCCAACTTTCCTGCCACGGGTGTTGTCCGCAACTACAACTTGTAACGTCCCTACTCCTCTTTGGCAGACAAGTGCTGACTCTTTAGTGTCATGACTGAGCATGACAACTGGATTGGCGGTGATGGCGTGGCCAAGAAAAAGGCCATGCTGATCAACGGTATGTCTTGTCTACCCTTAGAACTGTTTTGACTGACAACGCTCCAGGCGGTTTTTTTGGCTTGGCGGACTGGGGTGACACCATCCGTGTTACCGTGACCAGCAACCTCGGCCTCCCCGAAACTTGCATTCATTGGCATGGCATTCGCATGCTCAACAACAACGTCAATGACGGGTGATTGGGGTTAGTCTAGGGTATGGGCAGACTAACACCCGACCAGCGCCAACGGCATCACCGAGTGCCCCATCCCGCCTGTCCCTTCGGGAGTTCTTGGTAGGTCCAACTTCCTTTGTTAGGGCTGCTTGAGCTCGATGCTCTTGGCGTCGACACTGAAATCAGACACTTCGTCTAACCCGGTACTTTCCAGGTATCACTCGCACTTCTCCTCCCAGTATGCGAACGGTGTACCAACTAAATCGACGGTCCTGCGTCGCTGCCCTACGACGAGGACCTGGGCGTCTTCCCCATCACCGACCGGTACCACGGCGCCGCCGACGAGATCCAACACTCCTTCTGGTGCTGCTCCCCCTTCGGACTCAGTCCTCTTCAACGGCAAGGGTAAAGGCCCCATCACCGACTGGTACCACGCGCCGCCGACGAGACCCAACACCCCTCCTGCCCCACCGCAGGAACAAAAACGAAAAGCAGAGGTCCTCCTCTCTGCTTGACTTTTCATTTGTTTTTGTAGGAATGCCGGTACACAAGATCAACACAAGATCAACACAACTAGAGCAATTCTTCTGCTAGCGTCCAACACAACACCAGAGCAATGAGCCCCCACCACGCGCTGCGTCGCACTGCGTCCCCACCGCACCAGACAGAACAGGACCAAGAAACAGAGGTCCCCTGCTCGACTTCTTCCTCGCCAGATTTTGTAGGAAAGGTGCCGGTGCACAACTGGAGCAACACAACTGGGATCAACACGCGCTACACGCCCACCGTACCGGACGGAACAAAAACGAGAAGCAGGGTAAGGCGCACACGAACCGCATCCTCGGCCAAAACGGCACGGGCAGACGAGTTCCTTGATAACGACGGCAACGAGACGGGCCGGAGGACAGTTGGCAGATTGTCTGCGCCGAGAAAGCAAATGGCATTCACCAACGCAACCAGATGCCTCGACGGGCTCGACAGATGTTCCTACGGCCATTTACTCGGACCTGTGCTTGCAATCACGTTCACATTGCGAGCGAGCTTTTCACGGCATTCGCCAACGCAACCAGATGCCTCGACGGGTTCGACAGATATCATTGCGAGCGAGCTTTTCATGGCATCACCAACGCAACTAGATGCCTCGACGGCTCAACAGATATTCCCATGGCCATTTACTTGGACCTGTGCTTGCAATCACGTTCACATTGCGAGCGAGCTTTTCACGGCATTCACCAACGCAACCAGATGCCTCGACGGCTCAACAGATATTATTGTGAGTGAGCTTCGACCTGTGCCCCTAGCTAATTGTTTCCCAGTCGGACCCCCCCCTTGAGGGCCAGGTATCTAGCCGCATAACCGCGCGCCCTCGCGACATCCCCAGTGATCCGCATGAGGGTTGACTCCTTCGCCAGCACCTCGCACTGCTTTTCCACGTCTTCCACAGCCGAAAAATACTCGAACGCGCTCTCCAGTGCACGGTGCGCCTTGGCCAGAAACTCGGCTCTCTTGTTCCCCTTTGCACTTTTTGTCTTACCGTCCGCCTTGACCGGAAACTCGGCTCTCTTGGTCCCCTTTGCAACCCCTGCCTGACCCATGTATGCGTCCGCCAGCAAGCTGTACAGCGTTGCGACGACGTGCACGTTGTCGGTCTCTAGACACCTCGGCAGCACCGCTACGAGCAACCGCACGGCGGCCCCGAACTCGCCCAACGCGATGAGGACGTTGCTGAGCGCCCCGATGGCCCGCCACAGCAGCGACATGAGACGAGCCCGCCAGGCCATGCTCGCCGCGCGCATGCACAGCGAGAATCCCTTCTCGGGTCGGCCAACGCGGTCAAAGAGGTGTGCTTTGCTGAGGAGAAGTCTGATGCGAAGAGCAATGTCCCGGTTTTGTTGGAGGAGCTCGGTGTGCAGCCGGTCCATCTTGAGGAACGCCGCCTCAAAGTCGCCGCGACGGCTGAGGGCTTCGACGTGGAGCGAGTCAATAACAAAAACCATGTCGGGTTCAAGGCTCTCGGCGCCCGCTTGAAGGAGCTGCGAGAGCAAGCGATCAACCGCCTCGAGGTTGTTGCGGTGCAGATCGCGACGCACCTTGAGGAACCCGCGGTAGAGATGCCAGTACTGGCGGGGCTTGGCGGAACGGAGGCAGTTGGCATCCACGTCCTCAAGCTTTGCGAAGGCCTCGTCGTACTTGCCTTTTGCCGCAAGCAGGCCTGCGAGTCGGCACGTCACCTTGAGCTCGTCGTCAAAGATGGCGTTGGACGCGTGGCACCGGAGAAACACCTCGCACGTGTTGCCCGCCATGTACGCGAGACCCAGCCTGTCCCACAAGGCCGTAAACACGGCGAGCTGGGCTCCCATCATCGTCTTCATGTTGCGCTGCACAATGATCTGCGAGCTCCGCACCATGTGCTCCAGGGCCGTCGAGATGCTCTCGCCATTCGCCAACCCCAGCTTCGCCTCCCCCATAAGGGCAGAGCTCCACAGAACCCACATGCCCGTCTCTCTCGCCTTGACCCTGAGGAACGCCAGCGTCTCCTTGCCGCTGCCCAGCATACTATTGCTTTCAAGCTCACGGACAAGCTCGGGATGGGCGCGTCCAAAGTGGAAGAGCCAGTTCAACGCAAAGTTGAGACACGTACCATCGCGATTCTCTCTTGCCGTCGACACGGTCTCTCGCATGGTGGCCACCGCCTCCTTGTGGCTGCCAAAGTCGGACTGCAAGATGGCCAGGTTCATCAAAGCGTACTGGTAGAAGGGACGGTCCCTGTTTTGCATCGTGTAATCGAAATAGCGGTGGAGAAAGTCAAAGGACGTCGGGTAGTCCCCGGACCTCCACGTGTCCGAGTAACTGCAAGGTCAGCAAATGTCAAGCGACGGAACAGCAATCGTCAAGCGACGGAACAGCAATCGTCAAGCGACGGAACAATCATCGTCAAGCGACGGAACAATCGTCAAGCGACGGAACAGCAATCGTCAAGCGACGGAACAAAGGCTCGACGCAAAGACATACCTGAGGTAGTGCTGGAGACTCGGAACCGTGTGACTCTCCTTCAGCAAGGCCTGGAATTGGTCCCGTATCTCGGTCGGTACCCTGTTCCCATATTCTGCAAATGTCAGTTCGTCAGTCAAACGAGAAGATCTGTCAGTGGCGAGATGGAAGGCTCTTTCCACACCGGGCTGCTAGTGGCCGCCCGCGACGACGGTCCCCCTCATCCGAGTGAGAGGAGGTGAGAGGAGGTGCGTGCAAGGAGGAGGGGGCCAAGATCCAAACTCACTGTGAAGTTGCCCGATCTGAATCTCCAGCAAGCCCTCAATGTCATCGGTGCTCACAGGCGTCGCGTCGTCCCCCTCGTCGGTGCTCACAGGCGTCGCGTCGTTCTCATCGGTGCTCACAGGCGTCGCGTCGTCCCCCTCGCCACGCAGCATGCTGCCATACGCCGCCACAGCAAGCTCCTCCGTACCGTCTCCCCACTCGTGCTCGCCGGCCACGAGCACAGCGTCGAAGCTCAGCGGACCAAGGTGCGGGTTGCGCCTTCTCCAGTAGCCGGCCGTCGGCTGTCGATACTTGACAAACGCCTTCCAGAGGTCGGTCGCCTTGTCAAACGGCAGCCTCGCAAACTCCAGGAAACACCTCCTCACAAAGGCGCCAAACGGCGCGTTCCGCGACAGAAGGACCCCCGTCGGCGGCTCCTCGCCCTGCCTCGCCAGCAGTCGCAGTTCGTCTCTGGTCCTGGCGAGAAACATGGGCAGCAGACCAAAGAACTCCTGCAGCGAATGCAACGAGTCGATCCCCCACAGCTTCCCGAGCAGCCTGTCCCAGAGCGGCAGGCCGTCGGCGGCGGCAAAGGGAGCCAGCAGCTTCTCAAAGTCGTCAATGGAGCGAACGAGGCTGATGGTGTTTTCGGCTTGGGCCCATCGATCCGTCGGCGCGGCGGGGTCCGTGTTGAGAATGTGACAGGCCATAAAGTTCAACACCGGGATGATGGCGTCGTTCGGCACCGGCTCCCGGGTGTAAAGCTCAATCAGAGCCAGCAGGCCAATCTTGGCGGGTGTGAGATACCGAGACATGTTTGTTTAGAGAAAAGCCGCAAGGATGGCGATTGGGAGAAAAGGCTTTCGACATCCGGCGGCGAAGGATGGCGATTAGGAAAGATCTCGAGAGAAGGCGCGATGTGTGAGAGGAGACATGGTCCGGCTCAGCAGCAATCGAGGCACCCTTTGTAGCCGAAGGAAAGTGGAAAGAGCAATCAAACCTAAAAACTGCCTCGTCAGACTGATGAGAGCTTGTTTTGCGGGAGTTGCGATGACGCGTTGACCGTGTCTGGAGCGGTGCTCGGATGGAGCGCTGATGGCGGGGCACTTGCCCCCGCTAGGATTGCAGCGTTTTTGTAGGAAAGGTTTCGACAGCTGTGGCGGTGCACGGCCACCACGTGACCCAGGGGTCCGGAAACGGCCGGTTGTGTTGGTCTTGGTTGTGTTGATCTTGCACCGGCGCCACCCAAGTCGATATCTTTCCTACATTAGAAGCCAAAGGACAGGGAGGGGACCCCTACTTCTTGTTCCTGTTCCGTCTGGTGCGGTAGGGATGCAGCGCGTGGAGGGGGGTCGTTGTGTTCGCCCCACAGCCATGCTAATCTTATCAATCTTGTGCACTTGGCGCCTCGGCACCACCCCAAGTCGATATCTTTCCTACAAAAAGTCAAGCGAAAACAAAAGGGGGACCTCTTCTTATTCCGTCCGGCGCAGTAGGGACGCAGCGCGTGTTGATCCCAGTTGTGTTGATCTTACTGATCTTGTGCACCAATGCACCGGCACCACCAAAAAAAAAAGGAATAAACGGGAAAGACCGAGGGGAAGGGAGGAGGACCTCTACTTCTTGTTCTTATTCCGTCCAGCGCGGTGGGGATGCAGTGCGCGTGGCGGGGGACGTCGCCCTGGTTGTGTTGCTCTTGCACACCAATGCACCGGCGCCTCGGCGCCACCCCAAGTCTTTCCTACAAAAAGTCAAGCAGAGAGGAGGACCTCTGCTTTTCGTTCTCGGCGCCGTGGGGGATCGTTGCTCTGGTTGCGTTGATCTTGGTTGCGTTGGTCTTAGTCGTGCCCAAAACGCCCGCAAACGGCACCGCTGCCTTGGGGACCTGTATCCGCCAGGCGGCTAGCTTAGTAATGCTGTCACGGACCGTGGTCTCCCTTGCGATCTCTCTCTAGTTGTGTGTCCAAAACGCCCGCAAACCGTGCCTTAGAGACCTGCATCCGCCAGACGGCTAGGTTATTAGCAATGCTGCCAAGGGAAAGGGGGCTAGGTTAGTAAGAGCAAGGGCAGCGACGCTGTCACGGACGGTGGTGATCTGGTGTTGGTCTTGGTCGTGTCCAAAATGCCCGCAAATGGCACTGCTGCTTTGGGGACCCGCATCCGCCAGAGGGTAATGCTGCCAAGGGCAAGGGCTAGACCAGCAATACCGCCAAGGGCAAGGGCAACAATGCTGTCACGGACAGTCATTTCCCTTGCGATCTGGTGTTCCTCTCTCTGGTCGTGCCCAAAACGCCCGCAAACGGCACTGCCTTGGGGACCTGCATTTGCCAGATTTAGTAAGAGCAAGGGCAAGGGCAGCAATGCTGTCACGGACCGTGGTCTCCCTTACAATCTCTCTCTAGTTGTATTGATCTTGGTTGCTCTGGTTGTGTCCAAAACGCCCGCAAACGGTGCCTTGGAGACCATTCCCCCAGATCGCTTTCTTTCTCTCGCTCTCCATCACCTCAATTCTTCTCGCCTTGCACACGATTTCCAGCCTTGATTCCGGCTGTGCAATACAGGGGTCTGGATCGGAACAAGCATTTTTTTGCGGGCGTTTTGGGTACGACCAACGCAACGATTCCAGAACAACCAAAGCAATACCAAATTGCAAACGAGACTATAAGCTCCATTGAGCGTGAGTAAAGTGATCGGCTCACTTTTGTCGCTTCTTTCTATCTATAGTCCAAAGAGCTCTCCGCCATTTCCGGGTAAAGGACATCCAGTCGCGCCAAAGCGCAGAACAACCCCCAAGGAAGGGCACCCAATTGCCCACGTCCCTCTACAATCGCTCAGCAGGTATGCCTTCCATCCTTGCATTGTGATGGGTCAGTCACAAACTAAACCGTGCTTTGTAGGATTAATTAGCGCCTGTTCAAAGCAGAGGTCGCAAGCGCAAGCAACGTTTCCGGCCGCAGGCAAGCGCAAGCAACGTTTCCGGCCACAGGCCCGTGAACACCTGAACAAAGGTTGAAGTCAAAGACTTCCGGAAATGGAATCCTCAATCTAGAATAAGAAGGTCTGTGGCCGCTCCTTTGGAAGAGGAGGACAAACGTTCTAACACATACAACTACCTTGTAACGATTCACTTGTCAGAGATCCTTCTTGACACAATCCTAACCCCAACGCCCTTGCGTTACGTATAAGGCGCCAATCCCCTCATCATCATGGCCCGCACTCGAGCCCAGGCAGCGGCTCAGCAGGGGCTTCGATCACCGGCATCAGAAGATCAAGGTACTAATTCCCCGCAGCGCCAGAAGGGCATCTTCCACTAACGATTAACAGGAAAACAGCCCCAGGACATCCAGCCGCACAAGCGCACGCCTCGAAAGCGCAGTCACCTCCGAGGACAACCCGCAACCAAGCGCACAGAGCGCAATAGCCCACATCCCTCTAGAATCAGCGGTACGCCGTCTCAACAGGTATGTCTATCCCCACATCGTAATGGATCACAAACTAAGTTACATGATAGGATCCACCATCGCCTGTCCAGGGCAAAGGTCACAAGCGCAAGCAGCCAATCGGAGACACACTCAAGCCCAACCCAGACCCATCTAACAAACAACAAAAGACATCTCCTACACGCCCTAAGGACGCATTTGGCGAGCCAGCAATTGGCAGCGGTGCCCATAAACACACTGACCCAGTTGCTTTTTGGGTGAAGGAAGGGCGCTGGCCAGATTTTACCATTTTGGATCATCTACTTGCGCGGAAGAAATCCTTATCCAGTCTGCGGAAGCGGTCGATCTCTGCCACATCTACGACGCCCAGCGATCAAAAGCCGAGGGAGGAGAAGAGTATGCCGTATAGGGATGTGCGGTACTCACTCCTGCTTGAGTTAAAAGGCAGCTTTATGGGCAAGTCTGAACTGGGGATTATCGATGAGAGCAAGACTTTATGTCAGATATTGCTTGAGACAGCGCAGGCGGAGCCTCAGGATTCCTTATTTCGTGCCGATATCTTCGAATCAACCTGCCGGAAGGCGGGAAATAGGAACGAGACGAGAATCATCCGGGATATCACGCCGTTAATTGTTCCACCAGCAGAAATCCTTTGCACGTATGGTGCTAGCCACCTCAAACATCTTATCGAGAGCGTCAACGAAGGGTGGGACAATTCGATCCCTCTCACCAGCACCCGTCCCCAGCCCGACTACTCTATTGGGTTCAGGCGAGATGCGTTCACTGAGGACCAGCTCGCCAAGTTGTCACCATGCATTGGCGACATCTTCGCCGGGGATCAGTCTCTCTTCATGGCTACGTATTATATGTATTTCCCATTCCTAACCTGCGAGGTGCAGTATGGGGCCGATGTTGCAGACCGGCAGAACGCCCACAGTATGACCCTTGCAGTGCGGGCCATTGCCGAGCTCTTCCGTGCTGTAAAGCGCAAGGATGAGGTCAACCGGAAGATCCTTGCCTTCTCTGTCTCGCATGACCGCCAGTGGGTATGGATCTACGGCCACTACCCGGTAATAATTGGGGAAAATATCAAGTACTACCGGCACCCAATCCATGCTTTTTGCTTTACTGCGCTTGACGGAAGGGACAAATGGACAGTATATCGATTCATGAAAAATGTCTACAACATATGGATGCCCGCTCACTTCAAGAACATCTGCTCTGCCATCGATCAGTTGCTGTTGGATTTGGACTTGGATATCCTACCGCTTTCTAAAGCAACCTCCGTTTCAGTGCCCATCGAACAGGGCAGCCAGTCGAGCAACGCTGAGCAGCAAGGGGTTACTGGGTCGGGGTCGGTAAAGCGGAGGAAGGTCTAAGCCAGGTGGAAGAGGATTTGTTTGGGTTCAAGTATGGTATTGCCTATGGAGTTTTTTTGGGCTGCGAGGAACGAGTTTTTTTGGGCTGCGAGAAACTCGTTCCAATGCTTCTTTTTCTTCTGTTGTCGGAAATAGCATAGCTGGCTTAATAGCAGTTCCGATGAATACTAAGTGCCTTCGACTTCTATGTTGACGACAGAGTTGGCTTCCGCTGCCTCGTGAACGCCTTGAGCCCACTTCTCCATTTCCCACGCTGTTTCTCTGCCCTTCCCGCGCGCGGGCGATGGTTGCTTTGGTTGTGTTGGTCTTGGTTGCGTTGATCTTGTGCACCGGCACCGCATGGATGTTGTTCTATTCCGTCATGAAACGAATGAGGAATCTGCAGCCTAAATAGGCCTGCAGGTGGCAACAAGTGTGGGGAAGTGGCGCCAGCTGTGGGGAGGTGGTCTGCCACTCTGTGTCCGAGTCAGGCCCGAGTCAGGCCGAGTCAGGCCCCTGCAACAACTAACCTTGTGCACTTGGCGCCTCGGCACCACCCCAAGTCGATATCTTTCCTACAAAAACGGAAAGTCAAGTGAAAACAAAAGGGGGACCTCTGCTTTTCGTTTTTGTCGTTTTTATTCCGTCCGGCGCGGTAGGGACGCAGCGCGCGGCGGGGGGTCGTAGTGTTCGCCCCAACCATGCTAATCTTACGAGCCTTGTGCACCAATGAGCCGGCACCACCCCAAAGTCAATATCTTTCCTACAAAAACGGAAAGTCAAGCGAAAACAAAAGGGCAGGGAGGGGGAGGTCTGAGTGGAGTTATTCCCCTCGAGCGTGCAACAACAAAATTTGAGGAGTGGGCAAAAACGGACACCCTTTGAGGTTATTGCGTGACGCGAACGACCTGATACATAGTGCGAGGGTCTGCGTGGGGGCTGGGGAGGGGCAAGTGTCAGAATCCCCTTATCTTTCTGTCCTTTTTTATTTAATTGCATACCTGGATGCGCACAACCATCGAGCAGTAACTGCTATTGAGCTGTCGACCGACCTTGTGAGTGATGGTTTATTTATTCTCAGGTAATGCGAAGGCCTGACTGGACTGGTGTGTTGTTGAGAAGCCTCACCTGTAAGCTGGTCTGTTCGCTGCTCAGCGCCTGGCGACTCGTCCTCAACGGACGAAGCAAGAAGGCGAAACTGCAAAAAGGCGTTAAAGATAAAACAACCGAAGAGAAAGCTGGTCTGGAATTGTTGCCAGTTGTGCCCCAAGTGCCTCTTGATAAGCTTCCTTGCGCTCATCCAGCTCTTTTTGGGGCATGCCATAAGATGTGAACGTCTTTCTTTCCAACGTTAATAATAGTAAGAACCCAGTAGTTACCGTTCACATTGTGAGGCCTAATAATAACTATATATCATCTTTTTTCTTATTTTTAACAACCTCTAAAGTAAAATTTCCAGGGCGTATTTTGGGAACTGACTTATTTCCAGCACACTCTGTGATCATTTTTCCAACTTTAAACCACATGTTAACCCAAAGTGCTTGTTAGGCTCTCCTCTAGGAGGAGCTATGCAATCAACAAAACGACCATGATTTATTCAATACAAGGTGCGAGCTGCTATTCCCCACCTATAGTACTAGATCTGAAATCCATTTCTAAGCGTTTACATTCTCGACCGGCTATACTAATGTCGGGACAGATACCCAATAAATAACAAAAAGCTCCAGTGAGGCGTTGAGCAGAGAATGTCCCGCCATCAATATTGCTGCCCGTACTAACTATATTGTAGTAGCTTTTATTTATTCTAGCAAAATATTATATTAATTTGGGCTTTGTTCCCCCATGGGCCTGCCAATAGAGCTCTGTAGCAAACCTAGCGTCGCTCTTCACGTACTATTGGGCGTTTTTGTTCGTTATAATATACGAGCTGTTAAAATTAATAATAATAATTCGATCCCCCACAATTAGGTAATTGTCCAGTTTACTATCGTTGTGGGTAACCCCCAGGTTGGTTAAGGCCTGAAATAACTTTAATAGTATACTTTTAATATACTCCGTTTCCAACCCACCAGCTGCATCTTTGTATAGACCAATGCCTTCGACATTAGAGAGAACCAGCGCACGCGTTCTTATAGATTCGGTAGTAGAACAATCCGCTTTACTATAACAGATGGGGATGACTATTCCCTATAGTGGGGCGAACCGTCGATAAATTGCCGTTTTATTATTAAACTCTTTATCCCAATCTTTCTTCTGCCTCTTGAACATAATCTTGGGTAGTAGGAACCATTCCGGCCACCGAAACTGGAATATAATACGTAGTAGTGTGGGTAGAAGATGTAATATCCGGAAGAGAGGATCCATACGACTTAGTAAAATGTAGAGATGCGTGACGTTTGGATAGTGGTTGTATATTGTTCCCTCTACTAATATGCAGTGTGTATCAAGTTGGAATTGCTATTCGTCCCCTTATGAGCAAATATATCATTTTACACTTAAAAGTCTATAAGCTACGAACCAAGCTGATCTTGTTGGGTTCTTGCTCTTGTGCAGGATTAAGGTTACTCCTAGGGTCCGACCTGGGGGGGGGGGATTCCGGGGCGTTCATACTACTACTGTTTATTTGTTGCGCTAGATTGATTTTCGGCTCCCAGACTGCACTCCGCAGGAACACAACGGGCACCAACGGGAGACCTCCTGTAGTGTACAGAAATACCAAAAGCCAAATTGCCTTGATAAGGTTGGGGAAGCGACTTTGAGAGAGACGTGGCGAAAAATTGCACACAACTGGAGTGTGCTGGTAAAACATCGGTATTTTTTTTTTTTTTTCAATAAGAAATTCCTTCCCATCAACGCTTTTAACACAACTAAAGGGGGACTTTCTTATAGCGTATTATTTTGGTGATAAGGACTTTTCTTCCAACGCGCAGCCAAAACCAGCACAACTAAATCCTAAAGGCCCTCCGCTTTTTAGGAAGGGACCATTATACTAGTTTAACTTGGGGGTTATACTGTATGTACTTTCAATTGTTAATATTTCTAATCTTTCCCTATTACCCAGTTTGGGCAAATCCCCATATTGCCCCAGTGTCCTGAACAACCACACCCCGTTCTCGTCAGCCCAGGGTTTACCGTTGCAGCACCAGTAAAACGAGCCATCATTACTATTTAGTTTGCAATGGAATACAATCTCGTTGGTATTTTGTGGGTGTATGTAGTTCAGCCGGCCTTGCATGTCCCAAAACACCGGGAGACCAGAAAACCATTCTTGCGACTCGGAAGCGAAGTGATCAATAGTCACACTGTTGTAGCCACTCAGGCCCTAGCATCTTTAAAATCCTTGTGCCAATAGGCAGTAAAACTCCATATTGCAACGTATAACCTTTAGTAGGGTTGGTCCGTAATAAAACCCAGTAGTTAATTCCACAATCCTTCCTCTTTAGATCTTCCCGTATAGTAGCCCTGAATTGGAGGAGAAGGAGGTATTGACTGTCGAAACAGAAAACCTGAGGGCATTTGTACTTGACCGTATACCTATATAATGGTCGTTAGTCGATATCGAGTTCCGAAAAAAGTCCTCGTATAAGAAATATACCTATAAAGCTCCCGAGACAAGTTGATCTAACTGCCCAAATTTCCAAGGTTGGCGTTTTGCTACTTTTTGAATCTAATGAGGTTCCTCTTCCACTCCCCAATGGCAAGGGGACACTTTTCCAAATATAAATCAGTTAGGGTATAAACCGCATTAACCATTTCCGGAATCTTTTTTATTGTACTGAGAGGTTTGGACTAATACATTTATAAAATAATAGGATGGTTATTTTATAGTACAAGCGCAATATTGGACATTTCGGTATGGAACCAAATATTACAATTCTCTTTAGTTTCAAATCGCCACTATTGTTGGTTTGGCGGAAAACCAAGGTTGTTCGTCCGGAGCTCGTCATCCGCAAGCAAGGGAAATATTATGTCCCAATCGGTATATATTGTCTGACTATTTGGGCCAAGGATAGTATGAATAATAAGTTTTGTAATGGGATGGAAGTCCCTTGCCCATTTTTTATTAGTGCCCATAGTAAAACTAATAAATTTGATAGGGTTTATAAGCTGTTTGTAAAATAACTGGCTGATTGGTACTGCTATAGTGAAAATAATCTGAAACGCTAGTGCACTCCTCCTGTGAATGGTTCGTCTATACGCTATCTTTTACGGGAGGCCACTAGGGGGACTTGGAATAAAGAGAATTTTTTAAGGGATATCCGCGTGTGGTTGTTGCAGCCTTCTGTTTGGTGGGCTGGTAAGGAAGATTGGGCAGTAGTGCATTGCATTGTGGAATGTAAAGTATATAGCCAATGGCAGAGTGAAGCAGGGGAAGTCTCCAATGGGGGGTCAATAGATGGGTGTGAGAAAAGTGTCCTCCAATAGTCAGAGCACAACCCCCCTTCCTCCCTCTTCTCTTTAACCACCCACTTCCACAGATAGCGTCACTAGATAACCAATACAATACGTGACTGGCATGTGGTCAGAGGACAGCCAGGCACCTCATTGAGAGGTGGAGGAGTAGTGCGTGACTATGAGGACAAGTATTGACCCCCAAGCTGTAACCCTTACGATGAGGCCGAGCAGGCATGTCAGCCGAGCCGGACTCGCGCCAGGTCGACCTGAGGCACTGGCCAACGTTTCTAACCTTCCTTTTTTTTTTTTTTTATTTCCCTACGTATACATTTATTCCACTTATCCTTTTTTGCCTTTGTTATTTTCTATTCTTGTATACGACTGGGCACTTCCGCTGCGTGTCTCTCCTTGATCTCGTTGTTACTGTACTGGATTGTACCAGGCCCGTAATTGCTGGTCCACTCTAGTTGTAGCTTTGTGCTGTGTTGGGTCGGCCATTATAGTATATGTTAAAACAGGGTACTGCCCACAGGGTTCGTAGTACGTAACCAGGCAGTTACAGTGGGTTTACCCACTGTAATACGCAGCGGAAGACTTGTGCGGAAG
>JAPZLL010000086.1:0-33085 GCA_036250225.1 Cercophora sp. LCS_1
TTAATTAATTTTAATTAATTTTAGTATATACTAAAATTAATATAATTAGTATTAGTATATACTAATACTAAGATTAATTTTTAAAAGTACAAATTAATATTAATTAATTAAAAAATTAATTAATTAATACTAAATACTAAGTATTAATTTCACAGCCCTGCGTATAAACATTGACAAGACCACGACCGACCTCTCGGCTTGATTCCCTTTCTCAACCCCAACCAAGTCGCTCGTTTACCGGTCTCCGGTCAGTCATTCGTTATCACCACACGCCATGCTCGGCAGGACCATCCTCTGCCTCGCCCTCGCGGCGACGGCATCCTCCGTCTCGGGCTTCAGCATCCCCAACTTTGGCCAGCTGGCCGTAGACAAGGGTCTCACCCTGGCCGGCCTCAACTCGATCGCGCTGCTCAACTCGATTGCCAACACCAAGGGCACCTGCAACCCCGGCACCATCAAGTTCCGCCAGGAGTGGCGCACCCTCTCGGCGTCGCAGCGCAAAAACTTCATCGCCGCCGTCAACTGCCTGACCACCAAGCCGTCCATCCTCCCCAATGGCACGGCACCAGGCTCCTTCTCCGTCTTTGACGACTTCACCTACGTGCACATGCAGCAGACCAACCTCGTGCACATGTCGGGCGACTTCCTGACCTGGCACCGCTACTTCATCCACGTCTACGAACAGGAGCTCCAAAAGTGCGGCTACACCGGGAACCTCCCCTACTGGGAATGGGGCTACGATGTCGACTCGCCGCGCGACTCGCCCGTGTTTGACGGCTCCGACACCTCCCTGGGCAGTGATGGCGCCGCGATCCCCCACGAGGGGCTGGTGCTCACCTTTCCCACGGGCCTGTCGGCGTCGTTCCCACCCGGTACCGGCGGTGGGTGCGTCAACCAGGGTCCCTTTTCCAACCTGGCGCTGCATCTGGGGCCTGTGGTGTTGCCTGAATACGGCACGCCCAATTTCACGATGAACGCCCACCCCGAGCTGGACAATCCGCGCTGTCTAAAGCGGGATCTGAACCCCTGGATTGCCAAGCAGTGGACTTCGTTTCGGAATACCACGGAGCTGATTCTGCAGTCGGCGACCCGGGTGGTGACCCGTTCGTTGCGTCCAATGACCCTGCTTTCTGGCTGCATCACGGCCAGATTGATCGCGTGTATTGGATCTGGCAGATGCTGGATTCCCAGAACCGCCAGAACCTGTACGGCACTAACACCTTCCTCGACTTCCCGCCGTCGGCCAACACCACTGTTGAGGACCTGCTGGACGTCTCGCCAATTGCTCCCAGCGTCAAGATCAAGGATGTTATGAACACGGTGGGCGGTCCGTTGTGCTATGTCTATATCTGAAAAATCCTCTCCTGTGTCATGTTGGAGTTCAAGTTTGCTTCTTGGAGCGTGTTCGGCAGCGTGAGACCTAGTGGCTTGGAACCAGGAACCAACCCTAAGAGCGGCCCAGGCGCCTTTGGCACGGCGTGGATTGGAGGTTTGGAGTGCGCTCTTTGTAGTTCTGAACCCTGACCCTGCGCAACGCATCGCATCGCAATGTTTAAATGCAGATTTGCAATATCAACTATTCAAAATCCTGCATACAAACTTTTGGGCCTATCCCCATCTTCCAGGGTGCCGAACACGCTCTTAGGGGAGGAATTGAGCTGCGTTTTTAGCTTGAGCCTTCTTGTATGTCAAGTGCTACCCGTCAATTCAATTCATTTTTTTTTCTTCTCCCCTTTTTCGCAGAGAGGCATCGAGTGCCCTGTTGTGCCATCAGCGAGAACGAAGGCCCCCTACGACCGAATGCAGGGGACAGCCTGCTTTGCTGCCTCCACCGTCCCCGGCCTCGTGCTTGAACGGCGCCCCTTACTGGAGCCAGCCCAATTTTCACCTTGTTTTTTTTTTTACGAATCCGAGAATGTGGTTCTCTCCCCGCAGTCGCCAAGCATCATCTGATAATCTTGTCTCCAGAACAAGCAATGCCTGCGGAGGAGTCCCGGAGGTGCCCCGGAGGCTGGGTCCATCCTGGGCGGCAAGCCATCTCGTCACCCGTCCCCATCTTCTAGTGTCGCTCGCCCCCATTGAGAGAGAAATGCATCGTGCACCGACGTTTAGGAACCTCAGTGTCTGTCTGTGCCTGGCGTCCCGCCCCTTTGACACGGCTCATAGCCAAGATGCTGCCACGCCATTGGGGTTGCGGAATGGAGCCATCCCGTCCGCAGTAGGTGAATCGCTGCTCGTGCCAGTGCGGTGCCTTAGTGCCGTGGGGCGGTTGAGTAGAAGCCAGGTCTCGACTGCGCCTAGGAAATGCCCTGCGCAACAAATCGCGAAAACGAAGGGGGGCAGTATGTCCTCCATCTGCTCGAGTCCATAACAATGGGCCACCTCCCGATGATCTTTCCGTTGTTGTTTGATGTTTGCGGATTCCTGGATTCCACTGAGCGAGACTTGGCCGATAATCCAAGTCGTGCGGAATGGGACGACGAGAAACCAACCAGCCAACCAACCAGCCCGAGTCCCCTGAATAACCGCCACCATGGATCCATTTGCGGGCCCACCTCCCCCCAATGTTACCCGGGGGCCGATGCTGGTCACGGCTTCGATTGTCATGCATGTTGTCTCGCCGCCGATTCTTGCGACACGCATCTGGTCACGTGCCTCGCCGAGTCTTCACCTCTGGTGGGACGACTATACCATGCTGATAGCGGCGGTAAGTGTCCCTTTCTCACCTCTCTAGGCCTTCCCCTTCGTAGTCTAGAGCCCTCCTCCCATCCCTAAACACCTCGCTCCATCAACTGACCCTGTGAAAACTCCAAGCCTTCGACTTCATAAACTGGGTCCTAATCCTCCTCGCCGTCTCCCACGGCTTCGGCCGCCCAACCTTCCACGTCCCGCCCGAATCCCAACCGAAAGCCCGCCTCCCCCAATACTTTGCCCAACATGCCTCAATCTGGGCCCTCACCTTCGCCAAAATCTCCGTCGCAAGCATGCTCTACCGCCTCCGGCAAGACAGAAAGCCCTGGCGCGTCTTCCTCCGCTTCATGATGGGCGCCCTGGTCATCATCGCCCTCGCCGCGAGCGCCATTCTCTTTGCTGCCGCTAGGCCGCTCGCTGCCATGTGGGATTTCAGGATTCCAAATCCAAAGTATCTTCCGATGGACGTGATCAACCAGGGGATCCTGTCGACGGCTATCATGGCTGTGATTACGGATTTTATACTGGCGTTGCTGCCGCTGGGGTTTGTGCTGAGGTTGAGGAGGTCGTTGCGGGAGAGGTTGGTTGTCGCGTTGGTCATGAGTTTGGGGTTGGTTGCGAGTGCGGCGTCTATTTGCAAGATTGCGAGTGTGACGAGCACCAAGTTGACTGGTAAGTTGTGGCTTCGTCGACGGGCTGGGATGGTTGATGGTTGATACAATATAGGTGATCCGCTTGTTGGTGGGGTGGATGTTACCTTTTGGGGCATGTTGGAGACGCAGCTTGCGTGAGTCGCTTCCTCTCTTGTGTTGTCACGTCCAGGTGCTCTTCCCTTCGTGTTGTTATGTCGGAATGCCAACCCTGCTTGCTGGATAGAATCATCGCCGCCTGCATCCCCTGCCTCAAGCGACTCATGGAGAACGTCCTCCGACGAATGGGCCTCATCACATCAAAGGGGACCGCCCCCAACACGTACTACCTCGAGCAGACCGGCGCCGCAGCCACTTCGAGGAACAACGGAACCGTTCCTTCGAGGGTACACAACGGGACGGCAGGATTCGATGCCGACATCACAGACGAGGAAGACGATGTGAGAGTTCTGAAGCAGGGCGCCGCGTGACGCTCTGTCGATTACGGCAAATTAGGGGCGTCGTAGGTGAATGGCTGGGTTGTAGATACACGCATATGAGAGTGAATCAGAAGAAACAACTTGACAGGCAAACAGTAGATACTTCTCTGCCGCAGTATAATCACGAAATACCCCCAGCCGTGTTCCCGACTGGCAAACACATAGCCTCAAAGGCAAGACAACGGCCCGCCCCAAAATTGACATGTCGAACCACGACAAAAACATCCGCCTATTGTCGCAGAGCCATACCACATCGCCTCTCGGTCTTATTGTCTCTTCGCGCTAGGCCTTGAGCATGTTCAGCTCGGGCGCGCTCAGCTCGGGCGAGTCGCCTGTGATAGTTCCGATGGGCCCGCGAGCAGTCCTATAGCCGCGGATGGGTTAGTCATTTCCTGAGCGTGACTGAAACTTAGGCAGGAAGACCGACCTGGCTGCAAGACCAACCTCCAGTCCAAAACCCAGCAATGCATCTTTTGCAGTGGCGCAATTTCTCCGTCGTGTCCGCTCGTGTCTTCCCGCAGTTGTCACAGCTGGGCCCGAGAAAGTCTCTGGGAATTCCTGCTTTGTAATTGTCAAGTGCCGCCAGAACTTGCAATCTGCCCTGAGGCGTGAGGTGGTCTTCTGCATCATCTTCGTGTAAGAGAGCCCGCAAGTGGTCGAGGTCCTCGTCAGAGATCTTCGCGCCCACTTGCATCATCATCGCGCCGAGGATCACGGTAGTATGGCGACCTTCCATTCTTGACCAACCCGTTTCATCGGTCTCTGCTGCTCGGTACCTTGCGAAGAGCTGATCACCGACACCCGAATCGAGGTGCTCGCATACTGTAGCGGCGTCCATGTCTGGGCCGTCGGGGTCGGACCAACCCCAATTGAAGTACTGGAGCCAGGTGAACTCGGGATCCTCAAACCAGTACGCTGGGACGTCTTTCAGGATTTCGCTAACGAGAACATCGACAATATCGAAGGCAGTGTCCGTGTCGGGTTCGCTATCGAAAATGCCTAAACGAAAGATTGGTTAGAAGGGAATCCCCACTACACGACGCACCCTCGACACCACTTACGGGGTCCTTCGACTGCCATGGTTCAGTCTGGTTCTTGGAACTTCTGGACTTGTCTGGTGCAATATCGATGGGAGATTTTGTCTGGTCGCTCACGACTGTCGCGTCGCGGTGTTCGAGTCGCGAAGGGTCCCGTCGGAGTTGAAAAGGGGGGACTTGAAGCGCTGTGGGAAGGCACAGGGCAAAAAGAGTGACCTGAGAGAAGGAAGACAGAATTTTCGCAGCGAATCTCCTTGTGGAGAAACGAAGCAGGAAGGGCGCGTCGAGAAGAGTAACCGCAAAGTCGCTCCTTCCGTCTCGTGTAAACGCGGGTTTGCTCACCGCCGCGTGACGTCGCCCGCGCCTTCCATGTATCAAAAAGTGCGCGCCTACCAGGGTACCTGTGACCAATCGCTGCGGATTGCGCACCCTCAAGGATTCTCCGACCTCGAGAGGTTTTGTCCCGCTGGGTGAGGTGTTGCTCGATGAAAAGGGGCTTTGGGGGCACTTCTGTAGTTGCGGTTGTTCCTTTAGCTTCGATTCTGTGCAATCAATGCCTTTGGCCTTTGCCGCACTCATCTGCGAAGCCTCTCGCCGCCAAGGGCCGCGCGTGGGGATTGCGCTGTGTCTCGGGGAGCTCCTTCCTTCAGGCGGCCCGCCACCCCGCCCAACGAACCACTCGGTGGCTGAGCGCACATGACACCGGCAAGAAGGTTTTGTGCAAGAGCGCGAAAGTCGGGCGCTCTTTCCCGGGCATTTGTGTAGCGCCCAAGGGCAAAGGAAGGAAACAGACCCGACGTTGCTGCAAGTCGGCAGCTTCTCAACTTCATACCTCATCGTCGATGCAGGCCGGGACGGTGGGCCACCCCGGTGCCCACCACTCAAACAGAGATGTGAGTAGTCACAAAATGGCGCCAAACGATACGAACCCTGGTATCAGCACACGTTTGTGTCACCCGAAGCTGACCCGGCGGGATGCGTGGGAACGGGAGCGGTAGCCGGTGCGGCAAAGCGATACAGCGCCACCGATCGCCCTAGTCAACGACACCCCCTCGGCTCAATGATAGTGTGGAGGACACTGTGGTTCTGGCTTCGGCGACGCTCTACTCTTGTCATCTGGTAGGCCACCGGGGCTGAAGGGGCTCGAGCCGGGAGTAAGGGTGAATGGCCGTATTCGCAGTCAGCGCAGTTCAGCCGGAGCATTGCGCGACGAACCAGCGGTTGGCAGAGCGTATGGGTGCTCAGGCTAGGTCATGCTTGTTGGGTTGGCGGCAGCCCCACTCAAGTGTCGAATTTTCGCCGACCCCACGACAAATCACGACACCGCTTAACGCGGGATCCTGCGTCAGGGGCGTTGCAAATGAAGACTGACATGAGTGGGCGCCAAGTCGTCGTGCCACACCAGGATTCCAGTATTGGCTGGACCACTATCGGCAGATGCAAGAGCAAGGTTGTCGGCCATGGAATGGCAAGGGACGTCGGAATGCAACCTTTTTGACTGGACGCCTCATGCATGTGCGGCAAGGATATGGTCGGTCTTGAGCTCGATACCCACTCGTCCGCACACATTCGAGCGATTTATTCCCGCCTGCTACACAGACTTTGGTCCATATCTCTGCGACATCTACCACCCAGAATCGCACCGCTGATCCAACTTCACACCCCCTCAAGGCATGGATCGAGACCAATAGCGATCATGGCATTCGACATCACCACCACCGATTTGCTCCTCTCATCCCTTGCCCTCTCCATCCTTTATCTCCTCACCCTAGCCATCTACCGCCTCTTCCTTCACCCACTCTCCAAATTCCCCGGTCCCCGCCTCGCCGCCCTAACAAACTGGTATGAGTTCTACCACGACGTCCTCCACCAAGGCCAATTCACCACGCACATCCAACACCTCCACAAAATCCACGGCCCCATCATCCGCATCACCCCAACCGAACTGCACATCTCCGACCCCTCCTACTTCGATACGCTCTACTCCCGCTCCGGCCACCGCGACAAATACCACTACTTTGCCAACCGCTTCGGCGGAGCAAGCGACAGCTTCTCCACTGTTGACCACGACCAGCATCGCATGCGGCGCAAAGCCATCTCTCCATTCTTCTCAGCAGGTCGCATCGCGGATTTCCAGCCCGTCATTCGCGAGAAAGTCGACAAATTCTGCCAGATTTTGAGTAGCTATGGCGAGGGCGAGGTGATCCGTCTCGGAAGAGGCTGGATGGCGCTGACGACGGATATCATCACGGAGTATGCTTTTGCCAAGAGTTATAACCAGCTGGAGTCGCCCGGTTTTGAAGAGACGCTGCATGAGGCCTTGGTAGCGATTTATGTGACGGGGCACTTTGCGTTGCATTTTCCGATTGTGTTTCCAATTTTGGATCGGTTGCCGGATTGGTTTGTGAAGATGACGCAGCCGGATGTTTTGCCTGTTGTTGGTTTGAGGAAGGTGAGTCTTGATTGATGAACAGCAAAAAGGGTTGGGACTGACTGTGGACAGGATCTGGCGAGACGGATTAGGGAAATCCGCGAGGGGATCAACACGAACCACAAGGATGTCATCCACCCGACGATTTTTCACGAGTTGCTGAATAGCGAGCTCCCCGAGGAGGAGAAGCGTGATGCACGACTAGGTGATGAAGCGCAGCTGATTGTTGCGGCTGGGTTGATCACGACGAGCTGGGCGTTGACGGTTGCGTCGTTTCACCTCATCAAGAACCCAAGTGCAGTGACGAGGATCCGGGAGGAAGTCAAGGGTGTTGAGACGCCGTGCGACTGGCGCAAGTTGGAAAAGCTGCCGTTTCTTAACGCTTGTGTGCACGAGGCGATTCGGCTTTCGCATGGCATCACGACGCGGGATCCGAGGTTGGCTCCGGATGAGGAGATCAAGTACAGGGATTGGGTTATTCCGAGGAATACACCGGTTTCGATGACGACGGTAGATGTTCTCATGAGCGAAGACATCTTTTCCGAGCCTGAGAAGTTCTTGCCCGAGAGGTGGTTGGGGAATCCGGAGCTGGAGCGATACTTTGTTCCGTTTGGAAAGGGCTCGAGGCAATGTCTTGGGATCAAGTAGGTCTCCTTGCGACTTTTGATATGTGTTTGCTGACTGTTAAGTCTCGCGATGGCGGAGCTGTACATCACGATCGCAACGGTCTTTAGTCGGTTCGACTTTGAACTGTATGAGACGGACGAGACAGACGTTGAGATGGAGCACGCTTATCTGGTACCGTACACCAAGTGGGAAAGCAAAGGTGTCCGGGTCACGGTCAGGGGCACTGGGTGAAAAGGGACGTCTGGGAGAGGTGCGACATTGTGCGAGACAAACTACCCCATCAAGTCTCGAGGAGTCGAAGCCCTGAAGGACGGCTCATACAACATAGGTCCCACATTCTTGCTATGAATCGCGCCACAAAAAAACACTCTCAAACGTCGATCGCAATCCCCGAGAATTAACTGGTGCCCTCCCTCTTGATGCGCATAGGCTCCGGGAAGCCGCTGCCGTGTCTTTGGTCGTCACCGATTTCACTGAATGTTCGGTTGACTTGGGTTGACCTGCAAGTCATCGAAAGTTGCTGCAAGACGCTCACTGGGTGGAAACGGCTCAAAATGCCGCAGACGGAAGATGCACTCGCTTGGGCGCTCCAACGACGCGCGATCTAGGCAGCCACGACCCCTCTCGTCTTGTCAAGCGCGAAATGCCCCTCACCCCGCATCACGGATTTCTCCTCTGCATCAGCACAATGCCTCTCTGTCGGATTTGCGACGGCCTTGACTTCTCGCTGTTCATCACCAACGCCGACAACGAACTGTTAAGACACCACCAGTCGTTGGGGATTCCCAGCCAAACTTTCCCCTCTAGCCTGGGCCTGTTTGCCCATCATGGACCGGAAGATCCCTTGTTGATCCCCCACTACGATAACTTCGATGAGCTGAGAAAAAGCGCAGTGGGCTGCGATCTATGCCGACTTGTTGAGCAATGCGTCGTCGAAACCCTCCACCTCTTCCAACGTGCCCGGGAGCAAAATTTCGACTATGAAGGGTGGGGTTACAGGTTCTTCCTGTCCCCTAGGCCAGGATCAGACGGCTTTCAGATTCTTGGTCGAACAGGCGACCGAGAATTGATGTATGTAATGGGCGGAATCGGGTTCTGCATTGATGATGGTAATTGTTGCCCAAACAATGGTTCGTTGCATGTTTATCTGTTTCTTGTCTGATGATGAAGCAGGCAACCCTCTCGGAGACGTGGTTTCGGGTCGAATGGTGACACCATCTCCCAGGTCTCCAGCTGCGCTCAGAAGGATCAGAGATTGGATCGACGAGTGTCAATCATCTCATGACCACGACACTCCGACCGGTGCGAGGTTGCCCACCAGAGTCTTGGAGGTCCGAAGCAACGGCTCAGAAATCCGCATCAGGTTATCTGAGGGCAACTCTGGGCAATATGCGACTTTGAGTCACTGCTGGGGAGCGGTGCAACCAACCTCCCTTAATCAGGATACCGCCGCCAGGCTCATGGACGGGGTAAAGACGGACACGCTCCCACAGTCATTCCAAGACGCAGTGTGGCTCACCCATGAGCTGGGCATACGTTATCTGTGGATCGACAGCCTTTGTATTCTCCAGGACGACCCCGATGATTGGGCGCGAGAGTCAGCGAGTATGAGTGACGTTTACG
This sequence comes from Cercophora sp. LCS_1, assembly GCA_036250225.1. NCBI lineage: Eukaryota > Fungi > Ascomycota > Sordariomycetes > Sordariales > Lasiosphaeriaceae > Cercophora > Cercophora sp. LCS_1. Next base: position 9,539 of record JAPZLL010000086.1, read on the forward strand.
GGCACGCCACCATCACTATTGCCGCGAGCCGGGCGGCCGACTGCACGGAAGGCTTCCTGTCTGATCGCACAATACCAGACTATGTTCCCATCCCGATTCAAACTAGCGGTCACTCCGGCGACATCTATGCTTTCGTCCTGCCCAGAAAGTACGCGGCCGACGGAGCCAGATGCAACCGACTCGAAGACGAGCCCTTATCCAGCCGTGGTTGGGCTTTTCAGGAGCGCTACCTTTCCCCTCGCACCCTACACTTCGGGCATCGGCAGACGTTCTTTGAGTGTTTGACTTCTTTTGTTGCCGAAGACTTTTGCTCCGTCGGTAGGAACCAACCTGGTGTCCGCCAGATGATGGTACGATCCAGTTGGAATCATGCGTGGCCCAAGGTTGTCGAGGAATACACGCGACGGAAACTTAGCTTTCCTGAGGATAAGCTTCCTGCTCTGGCTGGTCTTGCGCATCGTTTAGGTGAAGGATCAAACGAGTCGCCGGAAGAAGGAAACAGGGCTGGAAAGCCCGTCACGGAATATCTAGCCGGTCTGCGCTGGAGGAGAGTCATCGCCGATCTATGCTGGTCTTTGGGCCGCCACGAAGATTTTGGAGAGCGTCCTCCTCTCTACAGAGCACCATCATGGTCGTGGGTAGCCGTCGATGGACAGGTGGATTGCCACCAAACTTATGAGCAACCCCTTGCTATCGCCTGTGGCGCGCATATCGAGCTCAACACGGCTGAGAGCCCGTTGGGCAAGGTCAACGGAGGATGGCTCCACCTACAGGCTTCGCGTCTTGAGCCGCGGTCACCAAAAGCAACACCGGATAGCCCGTTTCCTTCATTCTTCGAATTTCTCAACGCTGACCCATCCATCTACATGCACCCCAGCTGGGACGCGGAGAGCTACACCCTAACGATGGAACAAGAGCTTTTGGTGGTTCCGTTGGCTTGGAACAAATACTTGGCGGATCAGGAGAGGCTTTTTGTGTTTGGACCTTTCTGTCTGATCTTGACGCCGCAAGACCATCAAATCCCAGGATACCAGCATATCCCCGGTTTCCGGAGGGTCGGAAGCGGCCTGATGCAGACCTACAACCCAAAACCCCTTGTTCAATTCGCGGAACGGTTGACCATTGCCAAAGATAACGGAGAGCTGCAGGATATGCTCCTTCTTTAGTGCCAATCTCAGACGAGTGTGAGAACAGCCGTGTCCGCTTCCTCGAAGAACCTGTACACATTGGACTCAGAACGATCATTAAAATCGTTCTCAGACCTCAACTGAAAGCTTCCTAGCAGCCGATATGCTTCGCCCTCGCCGCTGAACGTGTCACTCTGCAGCGTCATGATGAGGCCGGCGACACCGACAACGCCGCTGGTTGGGACCTGATGTACGCCGACAAGAAGCACTTGAGAGGCCGTACCCCGGTCACTTGCCAGGCCAACTTCAATCGCCCTTTTATCCTGAGGACCATCAGCGAGTATGATCAACGCCCAGCGGTCCTCGCTCCCTTCCACGCCGCCCCATCTAGCAGAGTGGTACCCAAAGTCGTCATGCCAATTACCCCAGGAAATGTCAACGCGATTCTTGAGACGAAGTAACGGCTGCACCTTGGCGGACAAAACGAGATGAGCGCCAGTCAGAGCGCCATACGGTGCTATCTCTGCGAACAGCTGCACACTCCAGAACTCAACTTTGGCGAACTGTGTGCCCCAGCTCACAGTGTCCATGGTGACGGGGCCGTCGATACTAGCCCACGACCACGACGGCGCACGGTAACCAGCCGGCCTTGTAGCCGTTGGTATCTTGGGAGACCAAAGCAGTTGAGACAGCCAAGTACTCGGCCGTGAGCGATCGACCAGGAGACCAGCGACGTACAGGGCGTCTTCACCACGCGCTTTGCTCATGCCCACCATGTGCTGGGCGAGGGCGGAAATAGCCCACAGCTTGTCGCTGCCCCGCCCGAGACCGCGCAGAGTGTAGTCCTTGACGATGACACCCCACTGGTGAGCGGTCGGCATGTCAATGAGTACGCCGGCGGGGAAGACTCCTACGACAAATGAGTGATGTCCGGGCATCACCCGGTCGCCGAGACCCGCCATGTCGCCGCCACAGCCGCCAATTGAGTTCAAGCACGACCAATACAGCGGGCGCCGGGCGAAAATGAGTATGCGCCGAGACAGAAGGGACTCCTGCAGGGTCCAACCACGACCGGTGATCGGTTCCGGATCATCACCTGTCCCCGTCAACTGGTCTATCTCACTGGTCAAGTACCCGTGACTAGCGACGCCGTCACCGGTGCAGATCTGAATCCGGATCGGTCCGGCCCCGTACCTAGTGCTCTCCCGCAAGCCAAGAAACCCGTAGACAGCACGCTCGGACGAGGCGGCGCAGAGGGTGATCGTTGCGCGGCCATAGTAGCTCGCCATGCGAGTGATCTCAACTGCTTTGTCCGGGTTATTGCCCAGTCCATCCATATCATCTTGGAGGATGCACAGCGAGTCGACCCAGAGATACCGAAAGGCTGTCTCCCGAGCCACCCAGACGGCGTCCTGCAGCGTTCGCGAGAACGCATCCAGCGAAAGACCGCGCTTATACTCCGCAAGCCTGCTGTTGAGAAGCTTTGCTTCTTGGTCGCCACCCCAGCAATACGACAGAACCATGAACCCCGCCTCCGAGATGCCGTCCAGGAGCGCTCCATCACCGTCGGTCGTCTCCACCAGCCGCAGAACTGGCCTCTCAACCGTCCCAACATCCAACAGTCGCGTCGGTATATCCCGAAAATCAATCTTTTCCTTCGGGAGAACGTTCTCCGCCGTCCTATCCAGCGCAAGATGCCCAATCTGATCGGTCCGACACCAGGTATGCTTCTCCATGCACGTCGAGAAACAGTTCTTCGCGAACCGCATCGACTGGGCAGATCTCACATCCCGCTCGTAGGGTCGCGTCCGGACGTGCCTAGACGCGGGCTCACTCGCCTCAGCTGAGATGCAAAGCCTGCCGATGGACAATGGATCCCGTTGAAACGCCTTATCATCGCAGACAAGCGAGAACTCAAGCAGATAGGAGTCGTTCTTGTGCGGTTCCAGCAGGATATGCCCCGATGCGGTGTACCGGACGTTGGCCCCAATGGAAGCCATAACGCTGTGCGCCCGCCAGTCGTCGCTGACGCAGTGGATGTTGCGGGCCGTCGCGCCGGTGAGCCATCGGTACAGATCGCAGCCGGAGTGGGCGGCTTCGGTTGCCTGGGTCAAGTTGTAGTCGAGTCGGATCGAGTAATCCACGCGTAACGGCGGTGGAGTGGTGATGAGGTAGGGTTCGTTGCAGTGTGGACAGACATAGCCTCCTGATGGTGCGAGTTGTTTTACACCGAGGCGTTTGCAAGCCCAGCAAAGATTTTCGGATGTCTTGGTTTGGAGTCTGAGTTGGAGGGTTTGGCAGTGTGCGCAAGTGTGCGGGTTTTCGGAGGTGAAGGGGGCTTGTCCTAGTGTTCCGGGGCGCGGGCGGTTCAGGAGGGCCTCGAGATATGAGATGATTTCGGGGATCTCCATCGTAAGTTAAGACGACGTTGGAGATTACAGTTTTAAATTGAGAGAAAGACTTGGAGGTGAGCAAAACGGGCTGGGTGTTTGCAAACAGTTTCGTGCGCCCAACGAACCGTCAATGCGGGGTTGCTTTGTATGCATGTTGGCGCCTAAAAGTTTCAGGTTTGGCCTCGTCACTTGTTCTTGCCGGTGACTTGTCACGCGTGAGCGCATACATCGTCCGCCGGCATGGACCAACGTGAGTTGTAGGGTCAACAGGGGCATCCCCTTCGTTTACGTTTTACAACAGAAGACTGCAGAAACTTCTCTCCCTTCAAGCCCTCATCGCATCCGATAACAAATGCAACCTCTCACATTTGGACTTCAAAATTGAAAGCCATACCCCGACCCACTCAAACCCTACAGAACCAAACCTATCACCTACTCTTTTTCTTCCACGTCATCCCCAACAGCCTCATCTCCCTTTACTTCCTCCCCCTTCCCAACCTGCAAAATTGGCCTCCCACCCACCATCCACTGCCCTCCCTTCCCTCCAAAACCCTGCGGCCATCCCTCCGGCGACGTCTCTCCAACCTCCTGCCTCCCAAAAACCGTCAAATCCAACAACCCATACGAATTCGCCATCACCTCACACCCCCTCCCCGTCGTCGCGTACGTCTGAAACACCTCGTCACCAACCCTCAAATACGCGACCAACACCCCATCCGCAATATCCTCGATCTTGTCGCTATCAACATGATACCACGGCATTTTCAAGCCCAGAAACTCTCGATACGCACTGATTTCCTCCCACGGCCCAGCTGACAACGTGGCAAACGTCACGCCGCGCGAGTGCAGGTAGGATAATTCCTGCACGTGGCCGTTGAAAAAGGTGCAGCCTGAGCATTGGGACGAGAAGGGAGCGCCGGGTGTCCACATGTGGATGTAGATGAGGAGTTGGGAGCGGGACTCGAAGGCGGAGAGGAGGGTGGTTGGGCCGGCAGCGCCGATGAGGGGGATATTGGGGACGGACACCATGGGGAGGGTGCGGCGGGCGGTGGCGAGGGCGTCCGAGGTGCGGGTGTGGGCTTTTTCGAGGGGACGGAGGGTGGTGAGGTTGCGTTGGAAGGTGGTGCGGTCTGTGATGGGGGGCGTGGGTGTCATTTTGGTGTTGCTGTGTTTTGATGGAAGTGAAGAGTTGAAGCGTGATGAAGTGTGGCTGCTGAAGATTGAAGATTGGTGGTTGGAGTGGAGGAGACCAACGGTTGGAAAGGAGATTATGTGTGAGGTTTTGAGGATGGGGATTACTGATCAGGGTTGTTTCTTATGCTGGGAAAGACGGGAGACGGCTTTCTTCGTTGGACCGTCTTATTTCTGCTGGACGTATAGCCGTGCAAGAACAAGGCGATTTCGTACTGAGTCAAGCACATCTGGTCTTGGCCCCGCAGCTCTGTTTGCCAAGGTCGCGACGCAGCTGCATGCATGCCGAGTGCCTGCCGGAAACCCAGGCAACAGCGTATTGTTTTACACAAAGGTTGCCCCCGGCAATTTCCATGTTTGTGCGTGACCCTGAGCTACCCTGATCTCGGGTGGGCGATGGGTGCCGCCCCAAACCTCTATCGTGGTCGACTGTTGGCAGCATGGCCTGGTTCCGCCATCCCCGGTGCTAGGCCCTCGGAAATACGTGGACACCTTCAATCTCCCCGGTGAACTCTTCATGCAAGGTTCACCATGAAGAGAAGTTCGATGCTGGGTTCCAAGTGTTGAAACGAGAATATCGAGTACTACTCCCCCTAGAGAAAGCTGATAATCCAGACCGCCGCCAAGGCTATGAGCGTTGCACACAGACCCACGACATTTACGTTGACGTGGTCGATGTCGTGGAATAGGATTCTATCGCACAAAAACACCTTTTCTTTTCCCAGACTCATATCGTGCGAGAGAGTTGAATTAAGCACAAACCAGTTGAGCCAGATCCCGTTACGCGCCAGCAACATGGCGTCCAGAATTGAAAGTCTGAACCAGTGCGTCACCTCGGTCTGCCAATTCGTGGTGCGAAGCAGCTCAGGGTAGTAGCCGTGCTGGACTATGTCGAACCAGGTCCTAAGCGGGACTTGGCCCATCTCCCGGGTCCGAAGGCTGAGGTATCGGTAGATGGATTGCCAAGCTGCCATGGCCTCATAGAGGTAGACAATCTCGGAGACGAAACCATTGCCGTTGGGCATGTCGATGGCGTGGAGATATCTGGTCAGATTCGATACGGCGGGCTGGCGGGGCCCCCATGCCGTGCACTCGTCCTGCTGGCCATCGGCTGCCCTCGACGCGCAAAATTGAAACCGTTCCGCGCAGCCGATTGCTGTTGCCTCTCGATGGGCATAGTAATATCCATCCTTCTCGAGAGACGCGTTAAACAAGGCATCGTTAACCGGGTGGTCATACCCCGTTGGGCCGGCCCAATAAACCACGAGAAAGGCCTCGGCGTCGCGTTGTTGCAGATCTGGGTGCAGGAGGTGTGCGTTAGTATCGCCTTCGTCATGGACCATCTGGATGGGCTTGTGTGGTAATATGGTCATGTCGCGGGGTCCTCGAGGTTTGTGTTGGTGTAGCGTCCTTAGGCCGTTCTTAGAGTCGAGCAACATGTGAGTAGTCACGACGCTTTCCGGCTCCTCCTCCTTGTTTCCAACTGTCGGGGCAACCGAGAGAACCGTCCCGATGTCTGGCCGGTGATGAAGGAACCGATCCAAGCGGACAGGAGCGCACTCCAACGCTTGGTTCATCGAGATGCCACGGTGGGCCGTGTTGATACCGAGGTGGCGAGCGGTAATGTCCATTCGCGTCACCAAGAATGACTGGTTTTCCCCCTCTGTGCAGACCGTCTCTTCGAACGGGCATTGTGAGGAGAAATCCACCTCGAGTCTATGCGAGGACAGCTTCCACGGGAGGGCGAAATCCGGGCAGTGTGCGCGTCTTGGCGCTTCCCAGCAGAGGCGGCCGATGAGGTCGACCTCGATGGCGCTTTGTTGAATGGCACCCCAGCTACGGATGCTGTAGGTCCCTAGACCGTCATGACGACAATCGGGGCCGCCTTTGGACCGGACGATAGGTGCGCCAATGCCGCCTTCGCTCAACAAGTAGGGTACCGCAACACCCATGGCGATGAAGGCGAAGGCATTGAGTAGAGCCGCTGTTCCGAAGACGGGATGTGAGCTTAGGTTCCGAGTTTGAGGACCTGTTCGTCCCCCAGGTCTGTGTTTCACCATCTCACTGGCCTTCAGCCCTATAGAGCGTATCAAGTCCAGAACAGCATCGCCTTGGGAAGGGTTGGTCCGCCGGTTCTCGCCCGAGGGTGCTGCAGCCCGGTAGAGCCATTTGTGCGCCAATCGTCTCGATATAACCCAGGCCCGCCCCTGGGTGCAGCTTAGGAGCGTTGTAAACAGGGCCAAGATGCAAATTGCTTCGCTGTTGCCCACGGTCCACTTGCAGCGCGATAGCATAGGCTCTCCGTGGTCAATCCAGATACCCTCGTAAACGTGGTCTTGCATTCGTATTTCCTTTGTTTCGAGAGGCATCCTGTCATGGGTGTCAGACAAGAGTGTTACAGACCGAGAGGATGCCAGGCAGGTTGGGGGTCGAGCGCGGGAAACACGGTGACCAGAAAGCTGCTGGTCTATAACGGCCCTCGATGAGTGCCCGAAAATCCCGCAGCCCTACCGCCCAATGACGTGGTAGGTGCCTAAGCCATTGATGGCGGTGGCGCAGTTGAGGTACACTACCAATGACAGGCTTGACGAGCGTTCAGTGAGGACGTGTTGACGGTGGCTGTCACGCATTACCACTGCACTAAAAAGCACGGCACGTTCAATTGCTCTGACGTGGCAATCACTGTACATACCATGTCGGCGCGCCCCCTCAGCTCTAAAGAGATTTTGACGGTTTAGGGCTGGAGAATCTTGTATCCTGGAGGTAGCCAAACTCCATGTGCCTGCACCTTGTCTCGAACTCATGAGGTCTTGGCGCTACGCCGGGTGGCAAATTCTGGAAACTGCAAGCCAATAGAGGAACTGAGACTCTTGATTGCCACATATTGCCGCTGCACTAACAAGCACGGAACGTTCAATTACTCTATGCAATGGTAGTCGCTGTTTATCTGACAGCTCCTTATCGCTAGCTTGCTAGCGGCCGCACGGAACCTCGTGGACCTGGTTCCGTCCGACAACCTGCTATCACTCGGATTGCAGAGAACCCTAGCTATCAAAGCTATTAGGGCCCAGGATTCGGCAGAGTGGGTTTCACCCAACAAAGGGATGGCCAGGCTTCTATGGATACCGGCAGATGAAGACCACAAGGGCCAAACATGGTCAGCTACGCGGAGCACCGGGGTGGGCGACCAGCCGTTTGCGGGCCCGGAGATATGCTACGATTTTTTTTTTTTTTTTTTTTTTAAAGTTTCTTTGATATTTTCGATACGGAACAAATCTGTATGCGATGAAGACGGCCAAGTTTATTGCGCTGAGTAGGAGGATTTATACACGGGATAACTGACTACCTCTCTGTTAAATCATACGATCCCGGACACAGTTCAATACGAACATCTGGGAACTTGAAGCAAACGCCTGGCCATTTGGTCGGTGTATTTGTCTTTCTCCAAGTGCCCCCCACCTGTATCGGGGACCTGGACATCCCCTCAGACTACAAAAGGACCCCGCATCCTGGGGCGCCCCCGGGACGTTCACCGGTCTGCCTTGTCCGAAAAAGGGCAGGTTTGGTTGTTACCACCTGCGAAACGCCTCTGCCGGACTTGGACCCGCTCGCCTGGTCAGGGGTAGGGATAGGGCCCCACTGTTATCCCTTGGCAGGGAACCTGGGCAGAATTCATAACATTGTGCCTCCCTAATTCCCTATCGACCGGGTCAACAACCTGGGAAGTCTAATATTGGCGTCGGCGTTGCATTGTCTCTCCCTGTTGGTGGTGATGAGAGCTCGATGAAATGGGTTAGGATGCTTATCTGTGCCGCTCTTGAGCCGTCAGCCCTGAAGCCCTTGACCAGTCGTCGGCCTCATCAACGGGCGGCCGGCCCCTGTCATCGCACGGACGCGGCACCTCCCGGCAAGCTTTCCTGGTCCGCAGCTCCCCGCTTCAACTCTTCCAAATCGTTTGTCGAGCGGCCGCGACGCCGTCCCTTCGCTCTCGCAATGCCGACACTGGGTCCAGACCTACATCTGGGCCTGGGAAACGACTAGGGGTTCCGCGACCAAAATCTTTTTTTTTCTTCTTTTTTTTTTTTTTTTCTTGTGGACTCTACTGGCTCTGTGCGTCGAATCTTGGCCCCCCGTTTTGCGGGCCGACTCAACACCATGTCCACGATCAAGCCCTCGTCGTACACGCCCGAAGAGCTAGCTCTTCTCCCACATGACAGTCTCGGACCGACGCTCCTCGCGACGAGCTGGTCTCTGACGGCCCTCGCGACTCTATTTCTCGGGCTGAGGGGGTACTGCAAGATCAGCCGCCACCGAGGTCTCTGGTGGGACGATTGGGTCTTGGTCGCTGCCTGGGTGCGTTTTCTCTCGTCCTCACAATGGGGTTTGCGGGCGACTAGGTACTTACCTGTCCAGCACAGGTGACGCTGGTTGTCGACGTCGCCGTTGCGACCCACTTGGTCGTCGACTACACGTACGGGCACCACACGTGGGACTTTCGCGCTCCTGATATCGACAGGTTTTTTTTGGTCGTGAACGTCCGCGCCACCCTCACGGTCACCGCCATCGCCTGGACCAAGACGGCCTTTGCCCTCACGATGCTACGCCTCACCGACGGCTGGATTAAGACGGCTCTGTGGTTCATCATCATCACTATGAACATCGCCTTGGGTATCACGGCCTTGTTGTTCTGGATTCCGTGCACGCCCGTGCAAAAGTCGTGGACGCCGACCATACAGGAAGGGTCTTGCTGGGATCCCACCATAGTGATTCATTATAATATCTTCTCGGGCGGTACGCTTTGTCATATCCTCGCCTCTCCGCGGGGCCCTCTGCGACTCGTGGACAGGAACGCGCGAATTGCCATGATGGGAGCTGACCCTTTTGATTCGCAGCCTACTCGGCCGCTGTTGACTTTACTCTAGCCCTGCTGCCATGGAAGCTGCTACTCAACCTCCAGATGAAGAGGACAGAGAAGTTTGGTGCCGCCATCGCACTGAGTATGGGTCTTGTGTAGGTTTACTACCTCGTCGCACGTACGTGTCATTTGTCCAAGGGAGACGGCTGAATGTCTCTTTGTCCCAGGGCCGGCATCTCCGCTGTCGTCAAGACAGCCAAGCTTCCGAATCTCACCACCAACGACGTGTGTAAGCTACCTCAGCTGCTCCGCTCCGTGTCCTCAACTAGGTAGTCACCTCTTTTGAGCGGCTTGTTTGCTGACCTGACGACATGCCCGAAACAGACGATGCAGCGGATCTGGTAATCTGGGACATCACCGAGCCAGCGGTGAGCATGGTGGGCGCATGCATTCCAGTGCTTCGCGTCCTGGTGCGGGACATGCGGAGCACAGGGCGGCGCTATAGCAAGACCGAGGACCCATCAGATCTCCCTGACCCTACTTGGCCGGGTTGGAAAATCGACGGGCTTGCAAGTAACTCCTCGCCCAGTTCGGCAAACGGCGTTCGGGAGGCCGACGATAACGGGAGTGAAAAGAGCATACTGCAGGCCCCGCCCGTCCAGGACGGACATACTACCACCCTGCACACGCAGAAGGTGACGGTCGAGTCCAAACCACGCGAGCGTGGCGATCATGTCATCGACTATGACTGTGGGTATGAGCTCGGGACCATTCGTTCCAGGTAGTCGGCGTCAAAACAGACGGAACCCAGGTGGAGGACTAATGAGGAAGAACCCGGGATCGCGAGTCCACGGGAAATCAAAGTTCCATGGAATCTAGTTGGCCATATAGTGCATGCATGAGCACTGAGTTGGGCGCAGGGCTACTGACATTTTCGGGCTAGAGATCTTTTGGTATTTGCTTTCTTTGGGGTGTGGAGTAAGCGGAGCGTTCGGGTTATGTAGCAATTAGGCATGTGTTTTTTGGTCTGGCTTGGGTCTTACGCCTCATGGGTTATAGACAATGGAAAAAAAGAGGTCGCAAGGCCAGACACTCAGTCACGGTCTCACTGGATGTTTTATCAAGAGCTTGGGAGACGTTACAAGATTGTACATAATGAACAATTTGTTGTTTAGGTGGAGAACCAAATGCGTACCTCACTTAGCTGCTTTCAAACGTGAAATTGAAACAAAGAAACCGTGATGCGTTTAGGGCATGTAAAAATGATATTGAAACAGCTTGTGGGACGACTTGGTCCTGGCATTGAATGTCACAGATACTACTAAATCTGCGTTTCAGGCCTCTGTTCAAATTTCGCAATTTGATAGGGCTCCTAGCAGATCTGACTAGATTACCGGGACCTCTAGCCCACTTTCTTTCTGGCATATCTCCTTCTCTCCTCTGCCCCCCCCCCCCTCCTTGCGGATTTTCGGCTGCCACTGGGTTAAGGTGGGAGGGCCACATCTAACAACCAATGAACAGAAACGACGTAATCTGCTTGAGGAGTGTCTTAGCTTGGGGGTGAAACCTACCTATTTTGGTAAATGAGGGAAACGGGAATAGAAACCTGATGGAGGAGATACATGGGTTTTATGTGACTTTGGATAAAAGGGGAAAAGAGCGTTAACTCGGGGTTCCCAGTTTTAGACTACCTGTATCCCAAAAACTGGGACCTCGCGAAAAGTCGCCACTCAAGCTGCAGAGTACTACCTACTCATTTAAACCATATTTAACCATTTTTTTATAAAATTATTCTGAGCAGTACCTAAGCAATGCCTAAGTAGCGCTTAAGCAAGGTGGCACGGCGTGGTGCGGGTGACTGGGGCTGGTGAGGGTGACGTTAGGGTAAAACAACAGGGAGAGTAGAAATATGCATTAATTAGATAGCCTTTGTATTATTGGCTAACTCCTAGACGATCTCCTCCTTCGCCTCCTTTTGAGCACCTCCTCCCTTCAAATCCCTTCCAAACACCCAAACGATCCATGGCGCTGGCACCCCAACAGCAACAGCGACAATCCCCAACACGTGCCCTCCCATCCCATACCCGAGCCCTCCAAATAGCGCGGGGACAAACAATGGGAAGGCGAACCCCCCGAGCGATCTCAGGGCCGAACAAGCCGCCGTCGCTGAGGCAGAATGCAACTCGTACACGTCCGAGATGTACGCCGACACACACTGAAACGTAATCACTTGACTGGCCGCAAACATGGCGACACCAATCTACACGCATCAGTACTGACTGGTCCCTCCCCTGAAACAAAAGTGAAAAAAGAAGAACACTCACATTCGGCACCAAAAACCACCACCGCCACTCCGTCGCCCACGCAAACAAGAAAATCCCACACGGCGCCATCACCGAAGCAGGCACCATCAGCGGGATCCTAAACCCCGGTAACCCCCTTTCCTTTTCAGATATTCCGTATCGTCGTTTCAGCGAGCGATAGATCCTATCACTTGCGAGACTACAAATCCCAAGACCCAGGAGGCAGCCGACGGTAAGAGAGAGGTAGTTGAGACTTGCCGGCCCGGCGGGTTGTCCGTACCACTCCTCCCATACGGCGGGGAAGCTGGCGATGAAGAGGAAAAAGGTGCCAAAGTTGAAGGCTTGGTAGAGGGCTAGGAGGTGGATTAGGGGTTGAGGGGCTATCAGGGTCCTGGATACACCAACGCTAATTAGACACTGACAAGTGATGAGACTATGGGAAGACTGGAGGGAGCAGCGTGGGAACGAGTGTTGTGAGAGAAAAGGAGGCACATACCATGGCCGAGAAAAAGCAGTGATGAGAATGGATGTGAGGGACTTGTCTGTGTTGTCAAATGACGTATGCCAGTTTGGATTACTTGTCGAGGCACGAAACGACTTGGCTTTTGCTTGGAGGATACGGGGCGCGTAGGTCTCGCGGAGGAAGAAGATGGCGAGGATTTGAACGGCGCCGTTGAAGATGACGATGGAGAAGAAACACCAGCGCCAGGTTGTGTTGGCCGAGATGTAGCCCGCGGCTGGGCCAGTCTCAGTAAAAGGTGTTGTCCCCGCGTTGGAGAGGGAAAGCAGGGAGGAAGGGAGGTTGGACGCACCGATAGGACCGATGGCCGGTCCAAGGACTTGTGCCAGCTGGTGAACTCCAATCGGTCGGGCTCGTTCCTCCGGGCCCCAGCAGTCCGTGAGCATTCCGGTTCCTATCTGTCGAATGTTGGCATGTACTCGACGATGTTCAAGTCGAGAGCCTTACACTTGCACTCGCGCAGCCACCCAAACCTCCAAGAAACCGAAACGCCGTGATCTGAGACTGTGATCTCGAGAAGCCACATGCTGCTGTAAAGATGACGAATAAGAGATTGCTGTAGCGGATGATCGTAGCCCTCCCCCAGATCTCGGAGCATGGGGACATGATGAATGGTCCGATGGTGTATGCGAGGGTCGAGATGGACAGAACGAGTTGTAGTTGGACGCCGTCAGGGATGCTGAACTCTTCTCCGATGGAAGAAAGCGCGGGCGCTATCATCGACGTCGACATGGGAGACAGAAAGGCAAAGGTTGAGACGATGATGGAGGCCTGTGTCCGAGTGAGTGTTAGCACGTACTAATTGATGAGAGGTGTAGAGCCGCAGACCATCCACTTTCGGCTTCGACTCCAGTTCTTGGGGTTGGTGGGATCGCTAGGCCCGTCCCAGGTGACCTGTCTTGGTCAATAACCGCCATCTCGGGGGTTTGGGCGCTCTCACAAGGTTGTCCTCATTCGAGGTGCTTGAGGAACTGTCCACCGAAGTCACGAACACCACCGGATAGGATTTGTGAGGACACTGCTCGAGAGAGCAAAGGGGCGGTTGAAAGGCCCAATTGTCTTCGGTATGCCAGTGCCATGACATTTTGCTTTAGAAACCTGGGAGCCATGCTGAGCCGCCCTCAGAGGGACTCCCAGCCAAGATATGGATCTCAGCCCCGAGGGAACGCATCACCTCATGAGAAACAAAAAACGCCACAAAATCCCTCGAGAATTACTTCCACCCATTGGAAGCCAAGAGAGCGAGCTCGTCGTCCCAAGGCATCCGATCTTGGGCCCCTGGCGGCATATTGAGACCCGAAGTTGGCGGCGCAGACCAACCCGGAGACACCTCTCCGGCAACATCCGCAATGGTGATTCTTGTCAAACACTGAAAGAGTCCGGTCTCGCTGCCTAGTCTCTTCTCCAGTGAGAGAATGCCCAACGCAAGCCAGAATCCAGCCTCGACCCCACTCATCTCTATCCAGCTGCCGACAAACTACTCGTGCGAGACCTACCAAACAGGACAACTATCCCCTTCCGGCACCGGAACCAGTTCCGAGGCCCCCTTCACGCCTCTTGGGAGGACCCCATAAAGCTTGACCAGACCCGTGCATGAACCCAGCCCTATGGGGGCCGGGGGCCAAGCATTCACCAGATGCTCATAAATGACCGCGTCACAACCCTGGGTAGCACAACGGTCTAGACCGCCACCCCACCCAGCGTGAGCAAAACATGGCAAGATATCAGCCATGCTAAGCCCAGACCAATTTGTTGGTGTCGATGGAGTTGCTGGCCGCGTTTCAGGACGCTCCTTCGGGCCAGTTGGGGGCGGTTGCTTACCGTTGCACGACATGTCGTCGCTTCTGTTGGCCACATTGGCAGATCGGAAACTCCCTAAATAAGATTACCGAGTCTTCCAACTGCCGCGAGGATTCAGGCCAATCGCATTGGTGAGAAAGGCGCGACTGTTGGATCCTGTGAGGCACGGCTAGGTACCCGTCTGGGCTCGCACCCTAATACTGGACTGCAAGATGGAATCATGGCACTCTGTTGAGAATGGCGATCGAAAAGCTGAGGCCTTTTATGCCAACATACGGCACAGAGCGGGCGGAGTCTTGGGCCAACGGGGATAGCTGCTCAAGACCATGTCAGCTCGACACCACCGACTTCAAAGTGACACTCCCGGAGAATGACGGAAAGTACCGTCGCTCGGATCCGATACCAAACCTGATGTGACACATTTATTAACATCATCGAACTTCGCAGGCCCAGACCGTTGCGCAGGCTCGTCCAAAGTCCCGAGCTCCGTTCTCCGAAACGAGCTCTCTCTTACACATTGTTTGGAAGGACACTGGCACGGGGTGTACGATCCTCACCAATTTCTCCTGTTGGTAAGGAAACGTGATCGACAACATTATCCACGATGACGTATGATGCATCGTCATGTGCCTGGTAACAATGGCTAGCTTGCCAACAAATTACATGCCTAACAACTGGAGTGCAGTGCACATGTTTGTCTTTACTCGCCGTAATCCGTCCCGCTGCTATCCTCTTCATCCTCACCACGACTCCTGGATCGTGACTCCAGACTCCGCCTTCTCTGGGCTGCCCTCGATCGCCCGCTCGGCGACGGTGTCGCCAGCCGCGATGAGATTCGTGCGTCCATGACACGCCTGGTGACCCGCCCGGGAGTCAATTCGTGCCTGACCATCAGCCTCACGTGCTGGTCGGCATCGACCAACCTGCTCAGGGCCGGTGGAGTCCGACCGGTCGTTGTCAGCAAGATCTTGAAAGGGCTATATGCCGGGTTTTTTCCCTGAGCGACGACGTCCTCGAAGCAGCGCACAAACGTTTCCAGGTCAGCAAGGTGCTGTTGGCCGCACAGGAGGGCCAACCCATCAACGATGCAGTATACCGTTGTGCCGGGATCAAACTGGCACGCTAGCTCCCGAACCACTTCGGCCAGACGTTCAGCATCACCACGCTCGAGTTCTTCTTTTGCCCGGCTGCCCCTGGCAGAGTCAAGGCGTACCCGGCAGTCCCTCGCCTCAAGCGCTACCAGCAGCTGTACCGCGACACACCGGAGGACCCCGGAAGGCCCGCCCGCCCAAGGGTCCGTGGCGCCGCTTGCACCCCGCAAGTCATGCAACCCGCACACAAAGTGCACGTATACGTTGTCCGGCTGCAAATGGGTCATGCTCAGCACAAAGTTGACGGAGAAGATCGTCATGGCCGACACCCTTGCGCTCTCCCTGCCTACCGACCGGGTGCCACTCTCGACGAGCACGAGGTCGGCTCGCCGTGTTTCCATCCAAGCCGCAAAGCGCGGTGTGTCGAACAGAGACTGCAGCTGTGCCTGGGCGGCATTGTCGATGCGTGCCTGCTGTCGGACAATGGTATCCACGTCGGCGTTAGCCGCGGTCAGGATTGTTTTCAGGTCCGGGCCCTCTTCACCATATGCAGAGGAAGGGATGAGCAAGCGGAGGAGCTGAGGGGTTGTCACTGTCGCGGACGACCCCTCGCGGGCCACGTTCGCGGGCGATCTTCTGCGATCCGGTCGATCGGTGAGTAGTTTCCTTTCCGGTTCTGGTGTTATCGCTCTTGCAATGTCGTGAATCGCCTGTTCGAGTCTCAGTATTTTGGCGTTGGCTGTGACGACAGCGAGGTTAGTGTGAATTGCTCGACAGTGACAAGCATGAAAGTCGACGTACTCTCCGCTTGTCCTTGCTTATAATTCTCCAACAGCATGGCGTAAAAAGCGGGATTGGCGAGATTTCGCGCCTCAGCCATGTCAAAGTTGGCCTTCAACAGCTGGATGGTGAGATCCTGCTTGGCGTTGCTGGCTTTGGCTAGGCTCAGCACCTGGTCCCCTGCCAACATGATCTGTTCGACGCCCATCTCGATGTTTTTCATGCTCGGGTCTGCTTCTGTGATGACCCAGTCGAGTATAATTTTTGCTCGTTCGTTGGTATCCGAACCTAGCTTCCTGTCGAACTCATCCACGGCGTGGTCGAGATCCTTCGCGGCCGACTTTACTGGTTCCAGGATCTCGGAGAGGTCGATCTTCTTCCTCGTCTCCTTCTTTTTGGGAGCTTCTCTGTCTTCGCTGATCTTGTTGTCTATCTTCTGTAATACCTGCTGCTGGTTCTGCCCATCTTTTCTGTCTCCCTTCTTGTTCTTCCAGGGTACCGAGATGCGAGGCACACGCAGCTTCTTCTTCTCAACCTCGTCTTTTTTGGGTAGCGATTGGAAAATCTTGTCAATAGCATCAACGATGCTAGCGTAAAGCACCGACCCATACTTGCTCACTTCGGGGTACTTGTGAAAGCTTTTGGTCTTCCAGCTTGCCGTGCCAATGATATTTCGGATCTCGATGAGCGAATCGAAGAGCTGCTGTCTCTCTTCTGCGTGCCATTCGGCAAACTGGATGTTGCAAGCATTAGCCGTCGTTCAACCGCTGTTCTCCGCTGAAGGTGGACAGGACTAAGGAATCCTCACATTCAACAAGATGGCAATCGCCGATTTGACGACGGCCAATCCAAACTCATCCGGAATCAACCCGACCCAGGGCTCGATAAACTCCCTGTTCTCGCCCACCTTCAGCGCAAACCTACTGAAGATGGCCGAAGGTGATTTTCCCTTCCCGTGCGCGGCCTCTTCGGCAGAGTTGACTTTGGTGAAGAGCGCGTTCCAGTCTTCCTTGGGTGTTTCTGGTCCCACCGTGATGCCATATTCCAAAGGCACATAGTCTTGAAGCGCAACTGCGAGTCGCCTGTGAAATATGTTAGCAATGTTAGAGCGGAGAATGCGACGAAGTATCATGAGTGGTCGCACGCACTTGAACGGTGGCGGCGGGGTCTGCGGCTGTCCGGTGTCAGGGTCGACCACCACGACGACCCCACCAAAAGCCTTGTGCACTTTGGGGGCCACTTCCTCGACGAATGTGACGGCGATTTGGGCGTAAGACGCGTCCGCCTTGACGGCTGTCAGCGCGTCGCTCATGTTGCGGGAACTGCTTCAATCGCGTGGCTGTCCTTCACAATTTTCTGTCGCATCCATTGAACAGTGTGTTGGATGTCAGACAACCAGGCGAATGCAGGTCTAGGTAGTTATCAGTGGAGCCACAATCTCAGACTGGGTGTTCAGCTCAGGCGGTGGTGCCATGGGACAGCCCGAGATCCTGTAGAGGCAGGAGCCAGCCCCAACACGGCACGATTCTCATCCAATAGATCTCACCTTCAACGCATGTAGTTTTTCCATTTGCTCGTTCGCCCTCAATTGCGTGCTTGGCACGCCTCACAAAAACCGCGGTGTCTCGAGCTGTCAGTGGCTACAATGGGATGGCAATGCCGTGAAGCCATCTGTGGTGTGTAGCACAGCTCTCTCAGTGGTCACAATGTGAGGGGTTGCTTCGAAGCAGACCCTTGCTGCATGCAAGCATCAATGTGACATGGAAGGTGCAGCTCAGAGCCTTGCGGTCGCTGCCAAGCGGGAGATTCCTCGGGGACGGCCCTGTGCGGGGTTTATGCGGCTCAGGCATGTTGATATATGTCGGGCTTGCCCTTCGGGCCCCGAAAATATAGGTCGTTCCTCCTCGCTCCACTCTTCTCGACTTGTCATTTGCGCTGTTCAGTTTGGCTACTCAGAGACCACTTCGTCATCATCTCACCTTTCCGGCAAAGAATCACCACAATCATAATTATCATATTGATTGATCGCCACAATGTCTCCGCCGCCTGTGCTGCGCTCTCGCAGCCGGTCACGTTCCCGTACTCGGTCGCGCTCCCGTGAACGCCGGTCCCTTGAACGTGCGGAGGCTCGACTATATCGGGAACATCGGGAACATCGAGAAGCTCAAGAAGCCCAGAGACTCCGGGAAGCCCAGAAACTACTTGAGCAGAAGCGAGCCTGGGGAGCCTATCGAGAAGCTCTTCCGTGGATTGTTGACGTCGCGAATTTGGACTGGGAACACTACCACAACCGCTACGGCGAGGGAGAAGGGCGACATATCATCGAGGTTCTCAATGTCTCATCTTCGATTGAAGAGGAATGGGACAGAGAGAATTTCCGGGAGCATCTGCAAAAAACCACAGGTTCTGTAGCGCGTGATGGGTACACACCTGAGCCGGTGAAGTACGAACCATGGCCGCTTACGGGCATTCAACGCATTCGCGTCCAGTCACCGGGGATAATTGCGCAGCTGTGCAAGGCGGCCAAGATAGACAAGCTGGACGTCGACATTCCGCACACTTTCCTGCGGCCATTCCATACTTTGGGATATATTCAGCCGAAGATGAGGGAATTGTTGGACGCCCTGAAGGCGAGCAAGAGGGCCAAGGACATGATTGATCTGTCGGACAAAAATGGATTGGGCGGAACACTGGACACCAGAACGGAACAGTCAAATAGCAGCAACGTTGACAGCGGCGTCGACAAGGACAGCGACAGCGACAGCGACACGTCGGTAGCCAGTTCGGTGGGCACGGAGCATTCTGAACTGGATGCGGGGCCTCTACTCGAGCATCTCCAGTGCTACGTCGACTTCGTTGACAAAGAGGTCATGCCACTCCACAGTGCTTATGAAGGAACATCGCTAAAGAAGATCCGCTTCAACGACCTGGGACTGTTGTTCAGACCGGGGGAGATAGTGTACCGCTCCCCACTTGGCTCCATCAATAACGTTCCGTACGCCCTCTACCAGCCTGTGTGGAGAGTGTTCCATTGCAAAAGGGCGGCTAACTCCTCGAAACCCGACGATATCTCTCTTGATTATCGCGACGGGTTTCAGATCTGCTGTCTGTACTTTGACTACGACGGCAAATCATACGGCACAATCAAAACTAAGATCAACATCGGCTGCTTTCAGGGCGAGAAGGAAATCACCGATCTCCCTGCGTACCCGCTACGGTATGCCGCTGGCGCCGAGCGCCTGCGCCAGGACCTCACTCTCCAGGGCCAGACGTTTGAATCCTTCCTCAAGGAGCACCATCTCTTCTACGACGGTTGGTCCATTCCTGGCGAGCTGCAGGAGGACGAAGACGACGAAGAGGGGAGAGACAGGCACCGTGACAGTCTTATTCGGTATATACCTCGGATCAATCGCATCTCTCACACTGTTGTCGAACGTAAGCGCGGCGCACCGGAGCATGTCGAGGGCCCTGTCGTACTTGATTTCGATGAGGCGTTTAACCACTTTCCTCGCTGGAAGCCCAAATTTCGCAAACCCCGTCTCCGAGAGAAAACAAAGCGCTGGGAATTCAAGACTGGAGACAAGGCTATATCTCACTGGTCTGACACGTCAAGATCACAACTCTCATTCCAGATGAGAGAATTGATCCTCCTGAAGGAAGACACCATGCGGAGCGAAAAGCGCAAGTTCCTGCGCTCCCCGGACATGGCCAGATTTTTCAGCAGCGATCCCGTTGAAGAGATAGTACATGGCAATAAAGACGACATCATGCTGCTTCCACGCCGCGTTGTCGCATACTCGTTGCGGGACAGAAGCTTTTTCAACCTCGACGTGCACTCTCTCAAAATGTTGGAGAGACACGCGGATATCTTTCAAGACCTCAAGATCAATCCGGATCATCAGCGCATCATCCAGTCCCTTGTGACGGCCCACTTTGAGGGTCGGCTCATGCAGAAAGAGAAGCCGTTCCTGTCGCTCGGCCAGGATTTGGTATATGGCAAGGGCTCTGGCCTGTTCATCCTACTGCACGGCGTGCCGGGCGTTGGCAAGACCGCTACCGCTGAGGCAGTAGCTCAACATTTCAGGAAACCTCTCTTCTCTATCACGTGTGGGAATCTGGGGTTGGATCCTAGCAGCGTCGAGGCCGAGCTCAAGGAAATCTTCCGGCTGGCCCACCTCTGGGATTGCGTACTCTTGCTGGATGAAGCGGATGTGTTCCTCGCTCGGCGAGACATTAGCAGTCTGAAGCGAAACGCCCTCGTATCTGGTACTTTTAACCCCACCCTTGCATGCGCTCTCCAGGTGAAGCTAACTTTCGATGACAGTGTTCCTCCGTGTCCTCGAGTATTACAGCGGCATCCTCTTCCTCACGACCAACCGTGTCGGAACAATAGACGAGGCTTTCAAGTCACGCATCCATCTCAGCCTATACTATGAGCGCCTGACGAAACGGCAGATGGAAGCGATTTTCAAGGTCAACATCCGTCGTCTCCGCACGATTGAGGAGCAAAAGGCGGAGCAGCTCCGCAACACGAGTCTCGAGGAGCAGCCTCTGGATATCCGCGAAGACGATATTCTCGACTTCGCCATGGAGCACTGGGAGAGCACGCGAGAGAACGCCTCGCGTCGATGGAATGGGCGCCAGATTCGTAACGCGTTCCAGATTGCCTCGTCGCTCGCCCGCTACGACAGAGGCAGCGAGTACATCGATGAAGCGGAATCCCCAAGCGACAATAACAGCGGCGGTAAAAACCAGAAGCCCGTGCTCGACGGAGAACAGTTCAGGCTTGTGTCGGATGCCATCAAACGCTTCAATCAGTACTTTGAACAGGCGACGGGGCAGTCGGACGAGCTAAGCGCTCTGCTTGAAGGCCTCCGTGACGACAATGCGCGCAATAAGGATCTGGCGCCGTCGGCTCCGCCGAAGGAACGGAGAGGCAGCCGGTCCGGGAGAGACCGATACGATGACCGCCGTTCGGAGAAAGACCGATACGATGATCGCCGTAAGGAACGGAGAAGCGACTATAGCGACAAACGGCACAATGACGATTATGAAGACTACGACGACCACCAGCGACATGGAAGTGGGAAATCGAGGAGGGACAGGGACAAAGATCGGGAGCATCACAGCTCGTACTCCGAGTGGCCGAGAGAGACAGAGAGGGACAGGGACAGAGACAGAGACAGGGACACCGGCAGCCACTCCGGAGGGAAGAGGAGCATCGCCAAGGGGAGGCCGTCTGACGTGAGAGCCCTGAGTCCTCCGAGGACACCCTCCGACGGGAGCCGCAGGTTCGCACCAGCGACAACATCATCGTCGAAGCGTCTGTCCAGGTCGCCGAAGGACAGTTCGCGGTACGGCAAGGAAAAGACGGGGCGCAGTGATAGGAGACATCATGACAGGCAGTCTGAGGGCGAGGATTCAGCTTCGTACAGCGATAGAAGGCGCAGGGACTCTCGCAACCGGATATCTGGAGGGGAAGGGGGTAGGGACCGGAGGGGCCGGTACGCGGAGGATGATGAGTTTTGAAGAGTCGGAGTGGAGTTTGGCGGATTGCCTGTCGGCATTATGAGAACTTGGCGAACTTGCATGCAGTTAGCTATGAATCCTCCGGCCAAGCCAGAGGGGCCAGGTGCTCTGTGCGACAAGATTCGGAGGATAGCATTAGTCTGACTTTCTGCATCCTTTCCAGGCCCTCCCGGGTTCCTTGTATGCGAAGTCGTGGTCTACAGTTTACATTCACGGAACGAGGCCCATCCCACCGTCCATCAGTGTCCCTAAGCACCGGCGAGTCGAAACAAGACTGCGCACCATAGCAACCGCGCTATTGCTCTTGAGAGCTTTCAGATGGACACGAGGAAGCCATAGCCGCCTTAATGAGCCAGGACGAAAATGGGGCCCCAGAAGCTGTGGTCCACCCGTCAGCAACCTCAACATCAGCGGATGATGCAATCTCAGCGGCCGGCATTCTCCTGCGACGAACGACGGACCTCGAAAAGCGGAAGACAACAAGGACAGACTCAGATTTCAGAATATGCACTAGCCTCGACCCTGGGAAAGAACGTAGCTGCCCACGGCGACATCTTCATCGATCTCGTCACCTTTGCCTCGGTCTTCACTGTCACGCTCAAGCTGGCGTCATCTTCCCTGCCGCGTGGCATTCAGACCGCCGCCTGGATTCTTGTGGCCGGCTGGGTAGCCCTACATGCGCTGATCCTCATTTTTCACGCCACCAACCGCCAGAGCCTCGGACAGGACCAGCAAGCAGCCGCGGATCTAATGGCGGAGATTCGCCTGGTTTACAAACACCCCGATGATGATCGTTGCCCACTTTGGATGATGCTTGCCTTCGGCCTCGGTGTGTATGGATACTATGGTCACTTCCTTGGCTTTGGCCTCATCCAACGTTTTGGTATGCACGGGACACTAGATCCCTTTATCCCACCATTTTGGCTCATTGCGTGGACCTTCCGGAGCTCGTTCGCGGTGATGTTGGCGGAGCTTCTGATTATTATGTTGCCCTTCGCCCCCTTGCTTGTTTTTCTCCCCCGGCTCGAAACGTCTACTTTCGGAGGCAGGCAACTATTACAAGTGTTCTGTATTGTGGGTCTTTCTATGTTAAAATTCTTAGTTTTGTGGGCTCTTTTTGGCTGGTACGTCACAAGTTTGACGGTCTCGCCGAGCGGCCCTTGTATTTCGGTGGAGGCGCCATGGCGCTGGCGGTCGCGATTTTTTTGACACTTTTGACCAAATCATCATATGTGTTGCGCCTACCTAGGCTAGGGTACAGCGATGAGGGGAGGTGGGGGGACTGAGGGAACCCAAGAGGTTTGGAAGTGTTAAAGGTATTACCCTAATCACTATTTCTAGCGGCGAGTTAAACATACTTAGTAAGAGAGGAGGAGATGAATTGTCTTGGTAATAATACCACTTGGAAGCAGTCGGGACTTTACGTCCACAAGGTCGACCCAACCCTTGAAACTCAATCAACACTCAGGTCCCCACAAGCACAAAAACACCAGGACCCCATCTGCTCCCACCATTCGCATTATACGTCAGGACCTGTTCTTGTACAGTTATTGTTAAGAGATCATGGGTATATCCTCTACACAAGAGGGAGACGTTTGTCAGGAAATTCATGCTCGATGACTCACTGGAACGACAACCAAACATAAAACCGAGCCCGTAAGCCGTGTTGGTGGCGTTCTCCACGCCAACGGCATTTGGCCTTAGAAGCGCCCAAGATCGGTAGCCGGCCGTTTTAGGTTTTGCATAAGTTCAAACACCCCCTTATCGGCACCCCCGGATACCGGCACATCTCGGGGTAAACAAACTTTTTTGCACACTAGGTTTTCTTTTGGCCGCTGCACACGCAAACCTTATCCGTTTTCCTTCTTCCACACCAAAAACGATGGGGAAATCGATGGCCTACGACTATACCGAGGCCGACCTCAAGGAGGCCCTTGACAAATATGCAGTCACCAAAA
>JAPZLL010000087.1:0-28677 GCA_036250225.1 Cercophora sp. LCS_1
CGAGGGCGCCTTTTCTGCGGCAGTGCTGGGCAAGTCCTCTCGTGCTGCAGGCTGAGGCCGCAGGGCTTGTAACGGGAGCGAAGGCCTGGGCGAGAGGGGAGAGATGATGGGCGTAATAACGGGAGTCGCCGGGTCTAGCATCCATTCGGGTCCCGGAAGACTGGCGATCCACGCCTCCACCGCTGAGCCGTGGTCCTCGTCGTCCTCGTCCAAAGTTGCTGGTCCTGCCCCACCCGCAATAGCCACAATCCGTATCAAGGCCCACTGCAGCTCAAAAGCCCTCTTCATCTTCCAGGCATCGGCCGTCTTGACGGACCACTCGAAGATATCGCCCGTCATGACAGGATAACCGGGCAAAGACTGGTCACCCACTGAGCGACAGACGGCGTACCACCCTCCTGTCTCTACTGCTGTTTGCGGCCTCGTGTGGATCTCGTTGAGTCGATCCTTGAGCTTGTCCACGTCTCGCGGGAGAACCTTGGCTTCGTACGGCACGGTAGCTCGGTTCGAGCGAAGGATGGTGGGCATCCAGTACAGCTGGACTTGTACCTTCTTCTCCTCCATATTATCTCCATCGACAATGCCTAAAGGCCGGAAACCAATCTGTGCCCGTCCCCACCAATCATGCAACTGGCGGTTCAGACAAACCATATTCCAAGCCTTGTCGCTGCAGCCGGGCTCGCTGCAGAAAAGGTTAGTGAGTCCTTGTGGCGAGTCTGCCTCCGGGTCGCTGCTGTCATTACTGGTGACGAGCTCGAGTATCTGCATCATCTTCCAAAGCCCACGTCGGAAGGTTGCAACAACGGCTGTGTCCTTGCTGGACAACCATGGAATGATGTGGCAGACTTCGGGGTTGGCGGTATTCAGCACCTTGCAGGCGTCGCCGTCGTACCTGCGTCTCTTGCCCTTTTCCGCTTCGCTGGACTTTGATAAGCCCTTGACCACCTTGCTCGGCACCTCTGGCCTCTGACCCGTATCGAGTCCTTTGCCCTTTACGTCCGCCCTTGTTCTCTTGGCGGGCTGGTCTGACCCAGTTTGGGTAGTGGCGCGCTTGGCCGAGCCCGGCTTAGCGACGGAGCCTGTGGTGACGGAGCCCAACTTGGCGACGGAGCCTGTGGTGACGGAGCCCGACTTGGCAACGGAGCCTGTGGTAACGGAGCCCGACTTGGCGCCACCGCATCGATCAGTATTTTTGGCGAGAAAAATGTTCAGAACTACCTTCACCGTGTTAGAATGGGGACCCTCTGTCGCATCTAGCAGTTCGCCTAGAAAGATGTGCTGTGTGACGTCCTGGTTGAGTCGCCGCAGGACGTGGAGGGGCGTAACAAGCAGAGCCGCAAAAGAAAAGTCGTTGATGCCGTCCAATGCCATAGCAAACTTCTCTTGCAGCTTCTTGACGATCGATGCGATGAGCTCGACTCGGATAGCGAGCTCGTCCAGGGGAATCAAGTCCTGGATTTCGGCGCGCGGCGGCGGTGTGCCCTGAAGGAACTTGAGGATGAACGGAATTTTCGCGGGGTCCTCGTCCAAGAGAAGCAGCAGCTGCTGCTTTGAATCGTGCAGCAACTGCTTCGAACCGCTGGCCATCTTGGGGCAGAAATCTTGCGACCTGTGTCAGAAATGCGTTTGTCAAGAGGGCGCCAGAAAAGGTTTTTGCGTTGGTGAGAAAGGCGCAGAAATCGAGAGAAAAAAGGTTGGAAAATTTCATGTGGGGTGATTGCCCGCTAGCGTCGCAGGGTGGGTCCCTTTGTCAACGGGCGACGGAATAAGCCGTGTTCGTGGCTGGGTAAGCCGCCAGAGGCTGGTGGCGGCCATCCAGAAAGAGGGGTAACGGTCGGAAATCCCCACACTGGTTTTTGAACACAACGACGATAACTTCAATCAATTGAGCAATTGTTTTGGCCACGGCCAACGACCTTCTATCGCGTATATCGCGTGTTTTCGCTGTTGAGAGCCAAAGTCGACACCCTTGACCTCAGACTTTTGTCCTCCCACTGTAGTGTATGACGAACATGAACCGCGCCCCTGCTGGCAACCCTTTGCGTGGGGCTACCATTGCAGTGACTGCAGTTTCACGCAAGCAATCATGGGTATCGGTGCTGCAGCGCTTCGGGCCGTTGATTGGGTTCCCCAGTCTTTTTGACAAGCAATGTCACTCCACCGAGGCCCAACGGGTCGGGCCGTGGAACGAATCTTTGTGACCGAGGCTTTGCTCAATCTGGGGCAGTGCGACTGTGTGCCCAGGGCCGGGATAGAAGGCCGCGGAGCATATTTTGTAGCGCGCAATTGTCAGCGCTATTGTCTACAGCGCCATTCACAGCTCACCCCAGTTCAGGACTACGAACGAAAAAGGAAATTTCGTGAGCCCAGATTCGTCTCAGATAACTAGGCTGTTATGATTGAACTTGATGCTGACGCGCTGACAAAAATAGTTTCCAAGCCCATTTCCCACCAGAGACCAGCAATCTGATCGTGCGAGCGCGAACGAGTGCGAAGCAGCCAGCGCGCACTCCCCAGGCGATGGCGACCCATCCAAAACACCGAGATGGCCAGGTTAAGTAGTGTGGTCGATTCTACCGATGTAACTAGAGCCAGGAAATGGGCGGCGGTGCCGGCGCCCGGCTTGTGGAACCGGCGCTTGGTCTCTCTCAACATCCTACGTTGAGGCTGCGAACAGCCCTTGAGCTTGAGAGCACCACGACTTTCGTCTCGGCAGCCGTCTTGCGCCCCAACACCTCAGTCGCCCCATGCCGAATTCTACGCGCAGTTCGCTATGCCCACCACGCCGAATTCCTCCAGCCGATCCCCAACCTCCTCCCGCCCAAAGGCGATCCATTTGGCCTTGCAGGCCCTCAATTTTTTTGGCCAAGGCCAAGTTCTTCTCGTCACTGGCAGCAATGCCAGCCGCGACAGCCTCCTTAACTGTGGCCTCAATGGCGCTGGTGGCTTCCTCGAGGGTCGCCTGACCCGAAAAAAGTGCCTAGAAAAAGCGAACCCAGGTGTCAGCAAAATATACTCAGACATTGTAAGCAGTAGATCACCCCACTGAAGAATCTCCAGCCGGCCCCGTCCATCTGGCTCCTACTGTCCCATCCGTCGTCAATGCCAAACTGGGATAAGACCAGCAGGACGTCTCAGGACGGGTCTGTAGTACAGTTTCCTCAGTCCGACCCTCCCGGTATCGGATTCGGAACCGCTTCCCCCCACACGAGTCGCGAGCCGCGTGATGGCTGGGGTTCTAACCTGCACACCGCGAGCAATGGTCTGGGCTCAATGGTGATCCGGTCGCGCGGCCTGTCGCCTAAGGCGAAAAGATGAGATGGTCTCCCCACCCGAGCCAATTACCTGTTGAAAATGGTAGGTCGCTACGGACAACTCCTACCCAGGCAGAACAGGCCCAGACCGACCTGTTCCTTGAGGCGATTGCGGGGTGGGGGTTGAATACACAAGTGTATTGGAGCGGACTGGCCAAACAACAGTGGTCACGGGTTCATGACCTACAGAAAGTGCCGCTGCGATGGCCGCAGAGGCAGGGACGGGGGAACCCGGAGGCGAAATGTTCTCTGGAGAAAAGAGTGTTAGTCACGAATAGAAGAGGAAGGAAAGGAAATGTGGAATAGCTTACTCGGCGAGCCCGACATTGTGCGGGCAGGGAGGGCACAGATAAAAAAAAAAAAAAAAAAAGGGTTCTGGAAAGTCAGTACCAGCAGAGGTCTTGCGCTGTCCTAGAAAGAGGTAAGGGATAATAGGAATTTGTTAAGGAACAAGCAAAGCTCAAGGATACGCGTTGCGCGTCGAGGAAAGGAAAACCTTTGCGGGGAAAAGGAAGGAAGGGGCAGCCGGGGGAAAGAGCAAAGCGAGGGAAATGAAAGGTAAGGAGGAGGGAGCATGGCAAAGGTCTTCAACACTGAACGCTAGTTGAAGCTGCGAGGGGATATAACTTACCGGTCGAAGAGCGGGCAACAAGTAAAAAACTGTGCCCGAAGGCGGCGAAGAAAGGGCAGGGGGCTGAAAAAAAAGTCGATGCCCGCAGGCGAGAGCGGGCCAGGCGGGGCGCGAAGAAAAAAAAAGTAAAATGCCCGGAGGCAGGCGGCAGGGCAGACGGAAGGGTCGAGATATAAACGAAGGCCGGAGAGAAGGCAGGCGAAGATGGTCTATCGAGACTCCTGTCTGAAGAAAAGAAGAAGAAAGGAAGAGGTGGGGAGTACCAGGGGGCGAGAAAGATTGAATAGATCAATAGAGTGGGGACTTGCAGTTGGGATGAAATGGAAGGTGCCTCAATGGCACGTCCCTCCTTGGCCTCCCCACCATCACGATAAGTCGCGAGGAAACCCGGGGGGCGCTTTGACTCCCAGCCCCCAGAGGAGCGGGAAGCTCATGCACCTCTGAGGCCGATCGGGCCGTCGCTACCCAAAAAGCGCCATATCAGCCCGAACACCTGCACACCCTTCTGAACCCCTTCGGGCGAGAGCCAAGGAACACAGCGGTATAAATGTCGCAAACAACCCAGCACACGAACGCATAGCCCCAACGCAGCAACACACAGCGTACAAGTATGGTAGACGGCGCAGACGTGGACCCAACGCGCTGGAGCCATTCAATCGGTGAGTTGGCTGAGGCATGCCTACCCTATCACATGCGGTGATTGCTAACCGCCAGAAACTCCACCCTGATCCTCGTCCGCGGTCCGTGGAACTCTATATCTGCTACCGCGGGGCAGCCTGCCACTGGCAGCGGCAACGACAACGACGATGCCTCTTAGCTCGGGGAGGGTGATCGGCCGACTTCCTGGGAGAAGCTTGCTGCCTTTGCGCGCTCGCATCTCGACCGAGGCAGCCTGCATTCGAGCTCGTTAACACCGCCTTTGACACTCCCCTCTACGACCTCCCACGCCTACGCTGCAATGGACGGAGGGGCGCTTATGATGTGGGTGGCGTATCTTTAGCCGAGCCGGCGGGTGGGATCCTGGACCTGAAGGAGCTCTCGCGGCTTCATATCGTTCTCGACTGCGACGTGGAACACCTCTTCGAAGATCGGTTCGGGGCGGTTGACAATCCACCTCTTGTGCCACCTGTCCTTGGCCTCCCCGATCCCCTCCGCCATGATTGGGACCAAGCCGTATACCTCACCACCATCAAACTCGGCGTTCTCGAGGGGTGCACAACTGGAGCGGGATGCCGAACGCGTTGATCCCATTCGGGGCCGCCTTCACCTTGAGGGGGATGGCGCTGTCGGGCCCCTGTGATGGGCATCTTCCGATAACGATGGCCTCCCCAATCCGCAGCTTGGACAGGTAGTACATGCCCAAGTCGGTCCTCCTCAAGAACCTCACCTTCTCCAAGACCCAGGTGGGGACCTCGATCCAGCCCTTGTTGATGAGGCTCAACTCCTTGACCGCGCCGAACTCTATCCCAATCGACGGGGACGCGACCTTCCTCATGCTGTTGGTGCCGTTGTTCTGCTTCCTCGGGATCCCGTGCTTGGTCGCCAACTTGCCGTAGCACTTGGAGGCGATGCCCTCCTTCTCCATGTCCCCGTACGAGTTCTCGCCCCCCCCCCTGGCGAACCCGCTCAGCATGGGGTAGGCGTTGCTCTGGGGGTCCTGGTAGAGATGGCCGAGGCACCCGGGATATTCCTCATAGACCACCGTACTCTGGATCGACTCGAGGGCGTCCTCGCTGGTGATGAGGTGGTTAACGTCGATCTCCTTCCACTCGCACCTGACGACCGCCGGCGCCGGCTTCATGACCTTCCCCGGGATCATGATCCTCACGGGGACGTCGGGCCTGCTCGACGAGAAGATGTACATCCCCGAGGTCAACCAGATCCCGTTTATCGATGACGTAGACGACGAGTTGTTCAAGCCCATATATTCGGAGGATACAGAGGAGTTCTGCTCGTACCTGGACTTTTGCACGAGCGTCAAGGCGGGCATGATGCCCGTCGAGCCCGACCTGAACGTCCCAGCCTGTCCGCGTCGATGTTGAGCAGGACGGTCTGGGGGACGGGGACCGTGATGTTGGCCGTGACTATCATCCTCACCTATCAAGTGCACATCAGAGATCCTGCCCCTTTTTATAGAGGGATGGCTGGAAGCGGCACACGACGCGACACTTGCAGGAGGGGGAAAGGGAAAAGCGCTCCAACACCACGACAATCTCAAGCATCGCCTCGTCTTCCAGCCTCCCGCCGCAGTCGTTTATGTATTATTATTATGAGGATGTCTCCTCGTACCGTAGGGTGCATCTCTCCGTGCCGTAGCCCCACCCATTTCCACAAACAAAACCCTAACCCCGCATGCGCGCAGCCGCGGGGCCGCGCTAGGCGGCCACAAGTCATCCAAAATCGCATGCCTCAACCGCGCCGTAAGGCCGTGCACGTCGACTGGCCACACAATCGTCAATTGAATCCACCCAACTTTCCAACTTTCCACCTTTTAACCACCTCAAATCCGTCAATCTGAGCGATACAGAACGCCGTGACAGAGTCAAAGTAAGCTTCAAATCGCGCGCGCAATACGCGCGACCGCTGCTGACCCTCCTTTTAGATGGATATCGCGTGGTCCAGCGTCACGCTGGCCGACGCCGACCCCATAACCGACTGCGACGAGGCTGCCAACGAATATTTCGGTGACGACGACCTTGGCACGCAGTATCACAAACCGACCCCCGGCCCATCTGTGCCTCTGACAATTGCACCACTCTCCAACCCGCTGCCTGACCACCCTCTGATGAATTCTACATACAAAACACTAGAGGATCTCATGCAAGACCTTGACGCCTATGGGCAGCGGGCCCTCTTCGCCGTCGTCAAGTTGAAGGGCCAGAACCCCATCAAGGATTTCGGCCCCAGCCGAGTCGAGCTCGGCTGCCAGAAGGGCAAGATTCGTGCCTCTGAAGCCCACTCTCGTACAACAACTACGTCAAAGAGAGGCTGCACGTGGAAGGCGATCGCCAAGGCCCTGGCCGTCAACAACGTCGATGGAGCTTGGAGATGGTCAACGGCGAGCACTGCAATCACCCCCCTGCTTCTAGCTTTCGAGGAGACGGCGGCCACGCAACGTTTCCGACCCGAACACAAAGGCGGTAATCAACGAATACGTCCTCAGGCCGGCGATACCGAACCGTGAGATGGCCGTGGAGCTTCGCAACCGCTTTCCTGGCATCATTTTTCACGTCAAAACAGCTGATCAACGCTCGCCATCGTCTCAGGAAACAAGCTCTCGGCGGTTATACACCATCCCAGGCCCTGATCAAGGCGCTTGACGAGGAGGGTATCCCCCATACTGTTCTGTGGGAGGCGGAGGCCGCTGACGGCGTTGGCGCGGCAACGAGGAGACCAGAGGGCTTGTTTTGGACCTATCCTTGGTGTGAGAAGCAGCGGAATCTTTACCCCTGGGCCCAGATGTACGATGATACTTATCGCACCAATAACCGCGGCCTGGCTCTCTTCCAGACCGTCGGCAAAAACCACCTGAAGATGGTGTTCTCTTGCGCCTTTGGCCTGATCAACGACGAGAAACAACAGGGCTTTGACTGGCCGACGGACCAAGTCAACGCAACTCGCGTGAGGATTGGTGCACCACCCCCAACTATACCCTACGGTACGAGGTGGTAGAGGTAGAGGCAGAGGTAGAGGCAAGGGGCTCGCAAGCAGTCGACCGGCCGCCAGTCAGGCTTGATGCCTTCGATCCGCCGTGAACCCCCCCACAATGGGAGGGTGCACAGCTTGATGATGATGATGAGCCCCGGGCTCGTTTGACGATCAATAGCCCCTCGAAGAGGCCTATAGGCAGTCAATGCAGTCCACTGGTACCCGCGGAGGCCGCGTTGCGAGCTCTCAGAGGGCCGGAAGAGGGGGGGGCCTGGCAAGGGAAGAAGGATCACAAACACCATCAACTAGAGGGGTCTACAGCCGCCTCGAGAGGATACGGCAACGTCTCCCAGAACGTATTCGCAGCTGTTCGGCCAAGATTATTCCTTCTCATACGTCCTCGCAGGCGGCCACGGATCGTGTAACGACGCCGCCTTGCTGTATCAGGCCTTTGGCTCGCAGGTTTCGGGTGCCGGAACACCGATATTACGTCGCAGACTCTGGTTTTTGCCAATCGGAAAGGTATTGTGATGCCTTTTTCACAACGTGAAGTATCATCTGAAGGACTGGGAGAAGAAGAAAAAAGAAACCAAAGACCCTCAAGGAGCTGTATAACCTCCGCCCACTCCGGTGTGCGTGTTGTCGTTGAGCAGGCGTTCGGTATCGTCAAGAGGCGCTTGAAAATCGTCAGAGGAGCAAAGTTCGAATATTCGCTTGCCAAGCAAAAGCAGATTGTGTATGCCGTTACCGGTCTGCACAATTTTTTGATATCAAAAGGAGAAAAGGTTGAGCTTACCGAGGAAGAAGAAGAGGATTGTATGGAGAGAGCAGCAGCTCGTGCTCGTCGTCAGGTTGATGGCGATATTCTTCAGACCAGAAAGAGAGCGGCAATTGCTTTGTTGGAGGGAGCGCGAAAGATACAACGCGGCGTAGAGGGTTGGTGGTGATGGTGGTGATGGGTGGTGATGGCGGGGGACCGGTCATCAGGCAAGGCACTCAAATTTGGTCAAAATTCGATGGAAGAGGTCAAGACTTTTATTGGTTTTTTTTTTCCTTTTTTTGGCCATGGGGCCTATTCTACAACAACAGCCAAATCGTCCCAATTCCACAATAAAAATTTCAAGCAGTCAAACAAAAGAAGCCCCCCAACAGCCAAAACAACAAGTCCATCAGTATCTTATACTCCATCTGCAAGCCGTTGGAACAACACGTCGTCAACCACAGGAATAATCGACCACCTTCTCACGAATTGCCTCTTCATGCGGATGTCCAGGCCCAGCCACATTGCAGCCCCGATCGGCTCAAGCTCGAGCTTTCCGATACAACGCATCATGGCGTCGTCGTCGTCAAGTTCCTCGCTGAAGAGAGTGATGATCTCGTGCTTGAACGTGGCGCCAGTATTTGCTACTAGGTTGATCAGGCCGCGGTATCGCACGCGCTCGGTCTCGTACTTGGAGGCAATAACCTTTGGCTTGAAGAGGTCGGCAAGATGAGGCCAGCACTCCTTGCAGCGGTGGCAAACAACCTCCCACGCCTTTCTATAATCCTTCTTCTTGCCGCTCTCATACAAGCCCTCCTCCTCTCCGTCAACACCATTCTTGCACTCCTCGAACCAAAGCATTACTCTCGTAGTCAGCCAATGCTTTGCTTTCCTCCTCCTTCTGCCCCTCCGCCAACTTCTCAGGCTCGGTTTCTGCGTCGCTTTGGCGCTTGGCCACGCGCCACACCGAGCCGACCAGATCCTTCTCGGCCTGCTCCGCCTCTTCGGTGGGCCATCGGTGGTTCTGTGTCCCGGGTTCGTACTATTCGACAATCCCTAGCTCACTGACTTCAACGTCTCGGGTCTCGATTTCTCGTGGGATCGGCTTTCCCTCACGCGCATATTCTAAAGGCGCTTTCCGTTCATCTTCAACGCGGAGAATAGCGGCGGTATTTGCTTGAACTTGCCACGGAAGCCCTCAAGAGCCTTTTCTACCATCGTGGTCATCGCCTTGGTCCAAACCAGCCTCGGCTTCTTGCCAACAGGGTGAGTCTTCTCCTTCTCTTTGTTTTTTCCCTTGTTGGACTTTTGGCTAACGAACAAGTCGGGATCTAGGTTGGAATCCTCCTCCGCAGCGCCAGGGTTCGTCGATGGGGGGGGCGGTTGTGAGGATTGCGAGGCCTGGCTCGTGATGGGGGGTACCAAGCTGCGTGCTAGGATCCTCGAAT
The DNA here is from genome assembly GCA_036250225.1 of Cercophora sp. LCS_1. Taxonomy (NCBI): domain Eukaryota; kingdom Fungi; phylum Ascomycota; class Sordariomycetes; order Sordariales; family Lasiosphaeriaceae; genus Cercophora; species Cercophora sp. LCS_1. Next base: position 9,802 of record JAPZLL010000087.1, read on the forward strand.
TCTTGGTCGCTCGATTCGTTTTCGTTTTCGGCCTCGCTCTCAGTCTCGCTCTCGGAACTCTCCTCGCTCGAGGAGGTCAACTCGCCAGCAAACAAGGTATCCGAGGGCTTGGGTACATCACGGTCGAGGAAGGCGTTCAGGTTTCGCGGTCGAAATCTGACTTTGGAAAGGTCAAGCGCAGGCTCAGGCTCAGGCTCCCCGTTGGAGGCCATCGCCACTTGAGAAAGGCGTTTGGCGCGGCGTGTTTCCATCTCGAACGACGGCAAAGATGGAGATGGAGATGGAGAGTTGGCAAAAGCACAAAGGCAAAGGCAAGGCAAAGGCACCGTTGCCGAGGGCCGAAGGCGGTGGCCGGCGATTCCTCAACGCCACGGCGTTCGGATTACGTTGATATATTTACACTTTTCAGTGACCTTGGATCTGGCCCACAGGGCCGAATGGTGGAAGTCACAAGGTAAGCGCACGCCTAGAAAAGCGTTAAATAGGTGCATAGAGCTTACCTTGTTGCGATTTAGATCGCCAAGATGGACGAAAAACGATGGTGTTGATTGACGAAAGGTCAAAAACGATGGATTTGCGACGGCCGTGTGTTCAAAAATTCAATGACCGCGAGGCGCGCAGGCGCCGGAGCGCTGCAAAGTTAGGGTTTTGTGTGGGTGTGGGGAGGGGTTACAGTACACGGAGACGTTTGCAACAGTACGTCGAGACTCTCTCTTGACGAAAATGGACGGTGCGGCGACATGGAGAGGGCTGTCCGCGGGAGGCTCGCCTGCGTGGGAAGGCCGCGTTGGTTTAGTCGTAGTGGTGCGGTGCGCAATATGGCGTGCAGTGTTCCCCCGTTTCGAGATGGGCGGGGTGCGACGGGAGCCGATGCGTGATCGAGTGCGCGTGGCTCCGTGCGACATCCGTCGATCCGCGAGGCCTGATCCCGAGGGACGGCGCGGTCGACAAAAAAACCCTGGTCCTCGGAGGCCGCAATCCGACCCTCGCGGCAGCGGCTTTCGCCCTCGCTGCGGCCGACCAGCTGGACTGTGATTTGCCTGACGCGGGACGTGACCCCGAGCACGCAGCAGGGCAAAGGAACTTGACACCCAAGCGGGGCAGCAGGGCAAGGAACTTGAACCAAGCGGGTGCGGGAGTCCCCTCGGCCTACGCAGCAGAAGGAGGGAGGGTACGAAACCTGTTGCACGGCCGTCATCAAGGCTAGAAATCGTGTGCAAGGCAAGAAGAATTGAGTTGATGGAGAGTGGCCATCAACAACTTGTAGAATTGTCTGAAGAAAGAAAGCGATCTGGGGCCTGAAAGGCTCCCTATACGCACGAATGGTCTCCCTGGCAGCTGGGTGATTCGTATCCCTGGATTCTACCAATACTGAAACCGTGTTGGAACGAGGGCATCACCACCCCACTTCGGGCGACAAAACCGCCGCAGCCAAACCCAGGGACAGCCCAATCGATCGCCAGGCGCGGGGGTCTGGCAAGTCCTCCAAGTCGGCAGACCCGGAGGAAGGGTCTCGCAAGCGCGGGTCGTCGCAACATGCGCCGCATCCATCCGCAGGAGCGCCAAGCCGAGAAGCACGCGCAAGGCGCAGGCGTTGCGGGCGTCGGGAGCTTGACACCGAGGCAGGCCCGCCGCCCCGTTGGGTGGGTGGCCAAAAGCATCGGTACGTGGATAAGAATGCTCCACGTCCAATCGTTTCCTCGGCCGATCCAAGTCTGGACGGCGATGCCGCGTCAGCCCGGCGTGTGCTCCGGCTCCGTAAAGCGGGCGACGCGCCGACCCATCCCGATACGTATCCCATCGCTTCTGCTGGCGTCCTGCGTGCCCTGCTCGTCGTCGAAGCGGTGCCCGGGAAGAGCAGACTCTTCGTTGACGCGTCGGGATGCCGTGTTGTCGTCGGTCGCGAAAAAGCTTTCCTGCCGGTCAAGGTAGGAAGACGGCTCCCCGTTGGTGTCTTGCGGGGCGGTCTCGTCGAGTCCCCGATCGGCCCCAGGTGCTCCGCGAGCTTGTCCCTTTCTGCTGCTGTTGTTGCGCAACGGTGAGGATCTTGGCTTCTTACCGCTGCCGGTTGCGGAGACGCCAGACGGTGGGAGGCGAGACTTTGCCGCTTCGGAAGTTCTCTTCCAGAAGGCTGCCCAACGAATCTCGAATCTGGCTCAACCGCTTGTCCTTCCCCCAATCGATCATGTTCCGGACGTACTTGCGGAACTCGACGTAAGTTGCACCCCGCCCCATTTCGAAATGGGGGAACATATGCGGAAAAAACACCCAACGCCCACCGGGGAGCCTTCTACCGTTTGTCCCCCCATCGAATGCCACGCAATGCCCACCGGGGAGCCTTCTGCCGTTTGTCCCCCTGTTAAATACTACATAGTTTTTTGTTTTCTGCGCTGCAATCTACCGTTTTTCTTGTCCCCCGGTGCACAAGAACAATATTACAGGAAGGACATGGTGCAGTTTATTGCGGCTGCTCCATTGGGGTTGGCTCCCGTTGCATCTCGAAATGGGGGAACGTGTGCACCCAACGCCCACCGGGGAGCCTTCCGTTGTTTGTCCCCCCCCGTCGAACGCCACGCAGTTTTTTGTCTTTTGCGCTGCGATCCGCACGTCTCTCTTGTCCCCCGGTGCACAAGAACGATATTACAGGAAGGACATGGCGCAGCTCGATAGCATGATGTATTGCATTACAACAGTGTATACAGCTCTTCTTTTGTTGTGATCTTGGGCGTATCGTTATGCACTGACTCCCGGAATCTGCTCCTCACTCTCGACCCAACCTCGTCAAGCCTCAAACACTTCCTCTTCCCATTCTCATCAACAGACACATCAACGCAACCCTCCTCATCGCCAACCACTACTTCTCCGTGCTCTCTAGAATACTCATCCCAACTCCTCTGCGCCGTCCTCTCCCTCTCCGCAAACGCACCTTCCCGTCTCCTCACCACCTCCGCTTTCCTCTTCGCCAGCATCCCATACGTCCTCCCCATACCCTGCAACAGCTCCCCGGCGGACGGCGCAAAGAATTCCACAACAACCGGCGTAGCAACCGCTCCAATAGTAGAGCCCGCCTCTCTATCGTCGCACCCACAGTCAGCTCTCCATCCCAACTCCGACCACGCCCCATCCGAGCCTGCTTTTTCTTTCTTGGGCTGCGCCACCAGCGCCGTAACCTTCCGCACCAACACATCCAAAGAAACCTCAACAGCTCCAGCACGCCGTACGCTCTCAGCCACATGCGCATCAAAAGCCTCAACGGCCTCATATAGCCTCGCCAGTTCCTTCACCGCACGTCGCGTCGCAGCGGAACCGTATCCGCTAGCCATCTCGTCGCCGGTCCACCAGCTGTGGAAGTCGAAGCTCGTCCATTGTTTCGCAAAGGAAGATGCGTCGTCTGGCGTTTCGTCTTAGTGCCCACGTAATTCCTGGGGTCCAAACTCGGAAACCTCAACGATAGATTCCGCTGCGGTCCTGGCGCGTGTTTGGAGACTGCGGAGGCGACCGGTCATGTTGGCGGCTAAAGGGCGTAGCTTGGGGAAGGAGGGGTTGGCGACAGCTAAGAGGTGGAGGGCGGTTTGGTTGTTGAAGGGGGGTTGCTTAATAGGGGCGTTGCCCGGGCTGGAGCCACGCACTTCTCTTGTGGCTGGTGACTCTCCGATTCTTCCTCCTATTGCTCGAGGTACTGGAAGAGGCCGGCATTGCATCCTATCGAGCAGAACTCTCGGATTGGGTATTTGAGCCAGCCGGGTAAAAAGTAGGATAGGAGATCGGCCCAGTCGGAGTCGAAGTCATCTAGGTTTTCATCGGCGGCATCGCATGCTGAAGTAATGGTTTCCCAATGAGGATTGGCCGTGTCGGTTGACGTGCTTGAGGAAATAAAGGAGAGCTGGTCGTACAGCTCTGAGATGATCTAATGTGGCCTGGACAGGCTGTGGAAGGCAGCATAGATGGTTGTTACCGTTGTGGGGTGTTTTGTCGTGCATGTGGCATTAGGGGCCTCTGTCACGTCGGCCCAGAGTTCCATCGCCTCCCATGCCTGGTCCCAGAGCTGAATTGGTTGACTCTCTGTTGCCTGGGGCCGCGGAAACTTGGTAGCGCCGTCGTTGCCTCTTTGGAGAGTGAAGATGTTCCGCGACTCCCAGGACGGTGCTGGCTAGCGACACGGCGGCAGCGATGATCTTGAGGGCGCTCTTGTAGCCGTCTCTTTTGGCAGCCGATCCTTTGGCACTGGTGCGTCTGTGAGACTGGGCACCTTTGTCATTTTTGGGAATAGTTTGAGGGTTCGGACCGGAGAAAAGGTCAAGCAACGAGACCAAGGCCAGGGCTTGCAGTCCCACGACAATTAGCGGACCAGAATCCGGACGTTCTAACATGGTCGCTGATTTCGATTGTCGGCTGCTGTTACTTGGGGGGTTGCAGGAAAAAATGGTGGCCTTGTGGTTCGCCGTGGTTGCGTGACCAACCGTCAAGTCCCCGGTGGCGGACTTGAATCCCCAGCAGCGCACTTGGACCTCCTTTGTTCCTTTTTTCTCGTTGGGCGAGCCTACGCTTTGTTGTGCCGCAAGCGCTGGGATCTGGCCCTAGGAAGCGCAAATTGCGGAAGAGAACCCCAAAGAAAATACCGTTCCCTTTGTGTTCGTCTTCGTCGTCGTCATCCTCCTCCTTGGAAGAAAGATGGAGAGACTCTCCCCACGGGTGGAGCCGGAACGCTACTTCTAAAGATTTTTCAACAACCAATGTCACCAGGAAGCGGGCCAAGTTTTGTCGGGAACGGGAGCGGAGGGAACGCTCCCCGGAGATAGCCTTGGAGCACTTGAACAAGCTGAGAGTAAGAGTCCATTACAGCGCCACAACAATTCCGAGGCGCCAGATGCGTCGACTTGGACCTGAGTAGGCTACATAAACAGCAAATAATAACAAATGATAACAAGTGACTGGATGACTGAATAAAATAGGTGGGGGGATGCTACGCTGTGTCTACGACAGCAACTTCCATGACGTGGTAAAACCTCAGAATGTCCCAACATGTGCGATGCAAAGCATTAGCCTCGGCGCCGACCTCGCGCAGCCAGCCAAGCCTGGGGTTACGCTCCTTCCTCACAAGGGTGACAAAGTTGTCGATGCGAGACCAAAGCTTTTCCAGATCGTCAATCTCGGCTTCGATGGCCTTTCTGTCTAGAGCCAACGTGATGTGGACCTGGTCCGTCAAGGGGGTGAAGATGGTGAAGGAGCGCGCCAAGTCTTTGACGGCGGCCGCGGCGTCGCTGAGGTGGTCGGAGCTTACGGCGGCGTCCAAATTGCTGCCGCCGTTATCCCGGGCCGAGGATGGTGGTGGCGCAAAATCGTCGTGGGGAAAAAACCAGGACCAGGGCCGGGACCAGGCCGGCATCCGCGAGGCCTGTTGGCGTGCCTCGCCCTCGGCCTCGCGGACCAGGCCGGCCCGGCGCATCAGCTTGGCGGACATGTCCTCGGCCGCGCGGCGCAGCTCCTTGGAGGTGCCGCGGGCTGAGCGGAGGTCCTTAGTGGCCATGGCCAGGGGCCACTTGACAAGATTAGTTCTGTTATGCACGATGTTTTTGAGTAGAGGGCGGAACCCATCATCCTCCTTATCGGCAAGGATGTGCCAGAGTGCGTCCTGGGCGGCTTCCAGCGTCTTCCTATCCGGACCACAGAAGAACCAGCCGAAGAGGAGACACCCTTTGCTGTCGGAATCAGGGGGTGGTAACACGTCTTCGTGCCAGTGTTGTAACCGCGTCTCGATGTTCCACAGGGTGTGGAAATTATCGATAACGTCATTATACCACTTCTCAAATGCATCGTTCCCCTCCTTGACCTGGCCGAGATAACCCACTTGTTCACCAAGGCCCGTGCTTAGGTCGATGACCTCCCCGTCAACGCCGACGTTGGCCACTGACACGCCGTACACGGCCTTCAACTTGGTGAGCGAGTAGCTGGCATCCTTGAACATTTCTTGGAATAGCGGGATGATAGGATCGAGCTCCCTGCGGCGTACCAAGGGCACTTTGGCGTACGATGCCGTGAAGCGGCTTCCGGCGTCGTGGCGTGTGGCGTGGGCGGTGGGGGTGGAGGTAGACAAGAAGGCAAACATGGAGCCCGCTGCGCTGGCCACCCGCCCGAAAAACGACAGCCCCTCCCCGAGGACACCGACCAGCGAAACGAAGCTGAATATGGCATAGCAGATAGTGGCGCACACGGCGATCCAGGCAAGGCTGCGAACCAAGTCGTTGGGGTCAAAAGTCGACCGTCTTCCCTCCAACGCTCGAGCGAGGAGTTCAGCTTGCAGCGTCTCAGCCCGGAGTTGGATTGCTTCGAGGCGCTCAGCCCGGAGTTGGACCGCTTCGAGACGCTCAGCAAGCTCGGCCGCCACGGGGTGAGCTGAGCGGCGCGTGGGTTCCCGTCTTATCACATCCGTCCCCGTCGTCGTCGCCGTCGCCATCGTCGTCGTCGTCGTCATCTTGGTTGTTGCTACTGTCATCTTTGCCTCTTCTGTCGGCCCTGGCAGAGCGGGTTGTTGCAGCGCCCTGAGGCCCACAAATCCCGCCCCCGGCCGGGAGGGTACCTCGACAAAAACGGCCCGGATGGTTTCGCTGCAGCCCGTGGTCTCTCCCCGGACAAAGTGGAGTGTTGGTATCATGGCTGAGTTGTTGTTGTCGTTTGCGTCGCCAGACTCGAGCTCAGAACGTCCGGTGATGCCGATCATCTCGAGTTCTACCTTGGCTAGGGCGCCGCCGAGTTGCTGAGCAATGAAGGCCACCGTGTCTTGGTGTGGCCCGTGAGGGCAATTCCGGGTAACGTGCTCCAGCATTCCCGCTCTTTGGGAGCCCGTCTCTAGCTCGTGGAAGAAGTCGCGCCGCTTATCGCTGGACTCCTCCCAGGCGAGCGACATGGCGAGGGCGGCAAATCCCGAGTAGAGCAGACGAAGCCGATCATCCTGGATATCCGACTTGGTCCACGATTGCCAGTCCTCACACGGGACCAAGGAGTGGCCGCATGGGAAGTCCCGCTGGTAGAGGTCGAAGGCCGTGCAAGTGGGAGCCATGGTTGAGAGAAGAAGAAGTGCTTCTGATGGAGATGGTGTCTGGGTGAAGCGGGAAGCGAAAAGGGGAAAACAGCAAACGGCGGGAAAACAGCAAACGGCGAGAAAACAGCAAACAGCGAAAAAAAAACAGCAAACGGCGGGTAAAGTGAGAGAGGGCAAGAAACGAAAACATGTCCAGGAATATAATTGGTTATAGAATCAGGGCGAAACGTGAGCCCCTCCTCGTGAGGCGGGAAACAAAGAAAAGGGGACCGTCATCTGTGTGTGCACGGTCCACCCCCTGAGAGGCCCCGGGCTGGACCCGGTCGGAGAGGCGAGCTTCGGTGAGAACTTGTCAGATATCAAAAAGTCGGCTGTCAACATGAACAGACCCTGCAATGAGGCTCCGGGTATTAATTTGTCAGGAGGAGAGGGCGCCATCTCCCAGATTGTTGTTGCCCATCCATCCGCCCCCTCTGCTTCTACTTTCTCTCGTCCGCCCGAAACTCATCATCTTTTGCAACCATGGTGTTGGCGGCTCTGGTTGCCGCGGCTCTCGGTCCGCAGCTGGCCGCCCTAATTCCGTCAGGTGCCGTCGCCATGGCTGCCATCAAAGCCGCGTCCTGGGCCGGCGGGCGCTGCACCACGGGTCCCGTCGCCCAATCCACCAACGCGACTTGGCTGGGTAGAATGCGGAGCGAGATCTGGTGCCTCCCGTCGGCCGAGCGAGAGCCCCTGGGATTTGCGACCATGGTGGCCGGTGAAGTGCTGGCCGGTGCCGCCATGGCCGATGCCCATGTGCGTGCCGCCGCCGCCTACACCGCCTCGAGCCTTGCCTACTGGGCCCTGGCCGGACCCGTCCGCGGGTGGTGGTTTCCCAGGCCCGCCGACCATGAGGTGCGACAGCAACTTTGCCAAGTGCAACGCCGACTCCTTCCCGGTCTGCCGGCCGAGCCCCCCACCTTTTTTGAGTATCTCGGCCTCGATGCAACGCAACCTCCGTTCGCGCCGCCCGAGGAGTGCGCATCGCCCGCCAGCGCCAACCACGGTGCTGCTCTTGAAGCCATTCGCGGTGCCTACATCCAGCGCGGCCAAACCATCAGCAAGGAACCCGGCGAGCTCCGCTTGCTCAATGCCGTCACCGAGTGCTTGCTCAACGACACGACGCGCCATGTCTACCTCGTCGTCTTCTTGCCCGCCCTAGCCGGCGGCCCCGGGCTCAGCGTCGGCGTCGACAACGCCCGCGGAAGACGCGCTGTCATGGACTCCATTTGTGGAAAGTAGGCGGGGAATGACGGGAGCAGAGTGGAAAACCCACTTCTTCATCGGCGGCGATCGGTTTGATCCGTGATATGACTGGCTGGTGGTAGTTTTGTTTCAATAGAAGAGAATGTCAAGTAAATTCCAGTCTTGACAAGTCGGCTTCATGCTTGTCAGAGACCGGGAATCAAAGTGTGCTGCGTTTTGGTGCTTTGCTTTCTGTTTGTCCTCTGGCTCCGGAACGAGGACAAAGAACTTGCGCGACATATTTGAGCTGGAGCTCCCCGCAACCGTTGTTTGCTGATTTCTTTTCCGTTTTGTTCCCCCAACCAAAGGCCAAAGTGCGGATTGTCATTGCCATTCAGCAATTTTCTGTTTTGTTCTCTCAGCCCAAAATCGACAGCATGGCGTTGTACTGCAGTTATCGCGAGATCATGGCTGCCGTCTGGTCCGACGCGCTCCTACCTTGGTGCCTCGCATTCGTGGCCCTCCAGCTGCTGCTTATCATTTACTGGTCACTTGACCCAAGCTCCCTGCTGCACGGCAAACGCACGTCGGCCCAAAACGTGAGTCCCCTCGTTCCTTCCGTCACCGCCACCACCACTTGCACTCGCACTCGCATTCGCACTCGGACGGCAAGCATGCCAAACAAGAGTATTCCTACCAACACCAGAAACTCCGAGGCCACCAGCGACTCCAACACCACCACAAGCAGCAGCTCAGATGCCACAAGCAGCAGCTCAGATGCCACAAGCGACTCAGAGGCGGCCAGAAGCAGCAGCAGCAGCAAGCCGGCACGGATGCGAGTCGCTGTCAGGGATCCAATTGCATCGCGTTTTGCTTTTGGCAGGATTGCGCAATGGGCGCACCAGTTTCGACACTGCGTGGCTGTCGCGGCACTTGGTCGACTCTGGGCGGGCCAATGTCGTCGACGCTACGCCACGGCCGCCGCAAGCATCGCTCTTGCGGTCTCCCTCGCGCGCGCATGGCACATTCAGCTTCACCACATGGTTTTCGCCCCCGGCGTCGACATTTATGCCGACGGTGCTGTTCGCTTCACCCCTTTGTTGGTTCTGGACAGCCTCGGGGAGCTCCTGTGCACACACGCGGGCATCCCGCCGGTCGAATTCTTCGAAATCAACACATTGGTGCTGGACGGCGTGCCCGCAGGGCCTATGAGCCTCAACCTCGTGCTGAGGGAGATAGAATATCTGCTCATGGATGTCTGCACCCTCGCGGTACGCAACTCCTCCAACAGGAGAGTCAACGGCAGCGATGACGACGACGAGATGCTGCGCAGGGCCCGTCTCGGCCTCGAGGCTGAGTGCGCCATGCTCAGGAAGAGTGGTAGCGTCGCTAAAGAGGTGCGCGGCCCTGTATTGATGATGGAGGGTCTCTTCGACCCCCGCTATGAGGATGGCAACAGCTCATGGTCACGCGATGGGCTCGTCCTTTCAAACGAGATCCTCTCCAAAGTCAAAGTCCTCAGACACACGTGCCGGGATGGGGATGGCTTCGATCAGTTAGGCCCTACCAAATACCGGCGATGCTCTCGCTGGCTCATAGATATGCTTCAACGCGTGGTCGACTCGGCGTGGTGGGTGGACGAGTCCTACACTACGCTGGAGCGCGACTTGCACCTGGCCCTGGAGGGTATCCACGCAATCCGCTCGAGCATCCCAACGATCGACATGCTGGTGGGTACGCTCGCCCAAGGCGCCGAGGTCATCGCCGATGCTCGAGCAGCTATATCCCAGAGGGCGCCTCAGAGAGAGTCCTTCGGGTCAGGCTTTTGGAAGAAAAAGAAGGCTCGCCCTATGGACGCTACCTACGCCAGAGAGCTCTTGCGCGCTATAAATGTCCCCCGTGCGCTCCAGCACCTCGATACCGTCGCCTTGGAACCCGCTCAGCGCGTCTTGAACCGCACCTATCTGCAGGTCCGCGATCAGGCCTTGCCAGGCTGGAAGCGCGTCCGCGACCAGCTCAAGGCCATGTCGGCACACCCCATCCCGAAAGTCACGTTTGCCCGCCATGCGTGTTCAACCACAGCGCCCTCCAAGGTCGTTATAGTTGGCCAGCTGCCTCCGGAGGACGGTGTTTGGGTTGACGGCAACGTTATCCGCTATCTCCCGGCCATTCCACAGGCCAGGAAATTGTTGGAATCGGCAAATCATGAGGTAAAGATGACCACCAATCGTATAATTTACGAGATTGGCCTGGTATGTTACCCCCCTGCTACCATTTATGTTCCCCTACTATACTAATCAATTACCCCCCCCCAATCACAGGCGAAAAGCCGCAGGCTTAATAAGGCGTCCGATCTCCCTGATACCTTCTTCGACTTTGGCGACTGGGATGCCGAGGCGATCGAGGCCTGGAACGCAGCAACCCGAGAGAGGGCCGAGAGGCTGAAGGAGGCTCTCAGGAAGGGGACCCTTACCTTCATCATCAATGGCCGTAACGTCACCATCACCGAGCTCGCCGACATGATCAGGAGGGGAAAGCGTCGACCTTGGTTCGCCTGATTGATGCCGTTGTTGTACTGGCAATGCCCAGCCTACTATTGCGGGTTCATGGCTCAGGAGTACGTTTAATGTTGAGGTTTAGGAGATAAAACTATTCGGCTTGTGGGAGATCACATCATGCACACATCTGGTTTCTATACTGGCCCAGCCGCCTCCAGTTTCTTAAAGCGTCTGCCTAACCTCGGGTACAAGTATACCTTCCTGTCTGCTCTGCTGCTTGCTCTCTCTCTTCCCGTTGCTGGCAAGATGGAATTCAGCCACACTCTGGCAGTCCTTATTGGAGTTGGAAGTCCGTTTCCTCTGTGATCTCTTGGGCTTGGCTGCGCGTACTTCAGCCGCGCGCGCTCGAATTCGCCGCAATCACCGTTGATACCATGCGAATATTGTCGATTCTTGAAATCAGGTCACTGAGCGAGGCATGGCAAGAACGAGTGTGAGAAGAAGGTTGAAAGGTTAATGAATTTCCAACTCTCTGGTGGAAGAAAGCCAGCTATATATATCTGTGTGGGTTGGCCAGTGCTGCGAAGCAGCACAGGCCACCACGGCTGTCGCCGTGGCATGGTCCCCCTTGCACTCCACAGTTTTTTCCTCTCCAACAACTTCACTGCAGTGCATCCGCCCAACTATAAACATGTCTACATCCTCACACATTATCGGCCCTATAGAGGGATCTCCGCACACACATACCATCATATTGTTACACGGGCGCGACAGTCAAGCATCCGAATTCGCCTCGGAATTCCTCGAGTGCGAGGCCACCGGTCCCGAGGCGGATCGCACATTGACAGCACTCTTCCCGACAGTCAGATGGGTGTTTCCGCAAGCAAAAACTCTCCGATCCGAACGTTTCGATACCGACATGTCACAGTGGTTCGACATGTGGTCACTTGAGGACGCACAAGAGCGCAGCGAGTTGCAAGTTCCGGGGCTACAGTCAAGCGTTGATCTCATCATCAAAATCACCAAGGACGAGGAGCTGTTTGTTCCAAGGGGCAGAATATTCCTGGGTGGAATAAGCCAGGGATTTGCAACGTATGTTCTCCTGTCCCCCCTCCCCACAGCCAATTCCCCTGCCTATTGACCCCTAGAGCTAACATTTGATTCGGTTTAGATCGCTGGCTGCACTCTTTGCTGATGGCCAAGGGGGCTTCGCAGGTCTCTGTGGTTTTTGCAGCTGGCTGCCGCTTGCGAATGAAGCTGCGTCTTTGATCCGCACAAGCTTCGATTCTGCGGAACGGCTTGCCAGCATGCAGCGGCTCTACGCTGCTGCCGAAAGCGGACAAGAGCCATTGGCGTCTACGCTGCCGTCACAGCTCAGATCGATACCCATTTTCCTTGAGCACAGTCGAGACGATCCTGTCATATCTGTTGAGAACATGGCGGGCATACGGGAAACGCTGGGGAAGCTCGGCTTTGAAGACGTCACATGGTATGAATATGAAGACGGCGGACACTGGATCAATGAGCCTCAGGGAGTTGACGATTTCGTGAACTTCTTGCGACAGGCCATATGCGAGTAAGGGTTGGGTGGGGGAGTGGTGCACTAGGATCACCGCCAATCCCGGATGGGGCATTCTGTGCTGTGGTGGGCAGCACTGCCGCCGCCACGCAGCGGTGTGCGTCACCCCCCAAACTAAGCAGCAGATCTAAGCTAGCACTTTTTCCAGATACTGCCAAAATTCACCCCCTCCATCAATTCCACATTTTCCAACCGTCCATCCTGAACTACGCTGACATGCTGAAAGAGATGACAATGAAGCCGCAGGGCGCCCAAGTCATTGGCCAAGTTTTTGTAGGGCCGCCAACTGCGCGCCAGCTGTGATTCTCTACACAGGGTGACATCTCCCTCTCCCTCTGTTCCCCTGCTGTGGCTGGAGGTCACAAAAGCTAATCAGCACATGAATGGCAATAGACAAGGTCATGCACGACGAAATTTGTGGCCTGATACTGGTCAACAAGGTTCGACCAGCGAACCTTGAGCTCAATTGGCGTAAACCAAGGTGTCAGGGGCGTTCAGCATGTGACACAACGACATGTGTCCCCATCTGCAACGGCTTCCCCCTCCCTCACGCCGCTCAGTCTCTTCTGCTCCGAGGTAGAGACATCGCATCAAATCTTGGGGCTCTCCTTCTGTCGGGGGGGGGGGGGGGGGTCCGAAACCAGATGATGCAACACTGATGGACATAAAGGACAAGTTTTGCCGCATCGAGTTGGACCCGTATCGTGGCGTGGATGAAAAGTCTTTGGAGGCGGAAAAGTATACCCTGCCTGATGGGAAGGTTATCACCATTGGCCCACCAAGCCCTGACAGGCTAATAAGAAAGGACCCGGAGACCCAGGGCTCACAGCTCGGGTCCACGGGTCCATGTGAACAGCGTTAATTTTCTGGAGTCTTCCCATTCCGATAATGTGGCGTTGGGTCCCCCGTGATTGCCGGAATGTCCTTTGCAAAGTACCATTGAGTAACGTGCCCTCACCGCGCCCTCGCCTGCATTATGCAATGTCTTGTGCCTTTTGTCACCTTGAAGACGCGAATGACGCCGAGACGCTGTGCCAAGGGAGGCATTTGCAAAGGTTGCCTTGTCGGCCTTCCTAATGGGCATATATGCGGCCCGTTCTCCCTGCAGGTGGCCCATCTCTTTCTGCGTCACCGACCTCTGCCAATCCCCAGGTCCCTCTGGCGGCGGATGGCGGTGTGAAATGGCAATGTCGGTGTCAGGCGGGCCGCGAAAACAGCACTGTGCAAGTTGTTTGAGAAGGGTTATTATTGATGGACTGCAGCCCAATCCAGTTTCAGACAGGATCACCAGCCCAGCCGTATAAGTAGCATCGCCGCCGGCATCGACATGCCCATCCGCGCGCCGTTTCCCAGAGCCTCCTTAGCAGATAATAACGACCCAACAAGCCGTCCTGGCAAGCTATTCCTCATCAGCAAGCTATCTTCAGCAACCTGTCTTCCAGCCCCGGTGAGTAGTCTGCTGCGGTCGATTGGCGCCCTAACAAATAGAACAGTTGAGACCATGGACCATTGGAGCAAGGTCGTCCACTAAACCAGCCTGCCTGAATCGTGTGATAAGACTTCCCCCAAGGCTGTTCGCTCGTTCGGGGTGATCTTGACGAGTGCCGTCTGTTGCTGTGGTGGTAGTATTGATAGCTTGGTCGATGTCGTCTATCGAGCCAGTTTTCCGGAATCGCATACCAAGACTATGTCCGAAGTTGGCTAAATGTCTAGCTCGGTCGGGGTGGCCTTGAGGTGTTGTATTTCCTGCTATTGTAGCAATATCGACGTTAAGGTCGTCTACCGAACCAGTCTGCCTGAATCGTGTAATAAGACTTCCCCAAGGCTGTTCAACCAACTAGCTCGTTCGGGGTGATCTTGAGGTGTCTACTGCCGTTGTAGCTGTTCAACCAACTAGCTCGGTCGGGGTGGCCTTGAGGTGTGGTGTTCACTGCCGTTGTACCAATGTCGACAGCACGGTTAAGGTCGTCTACTGAACCAGTCTGCCTGGGTCGTGTGATAAGACTTCCCTCAAGGTTATTCAACCAGCCAGCTCGTTCGGGGTAATCTTGAGGTGTAATACCTGCTGCCGTTGTACCAATATCGACAGCACGGTTAAGGTTGTCCATTGAGCTGTTCCGTCTGAATCGCAAGTCAAGCCAGACTGCAAGATTATTGAACCGGCGAGCTCGGTCGGGATGGCCTTGAGGAGTAGCACTTGTTGCTGCTGTCACACAACCGACAGCATGGTTGAGGCCGCCCATCGAACCAGTTCGTTGGAATCGTTTGCCAAGATGACCTCCAAGGTTATTCAACCAGCCAGCTCGGTCAGGGTGATCTTGTTGTGGCAATCTCGACAGCACGGTTGAGGTCGTTTGTCGAGCCGGTCCGTCGGCATCGCGTACCGAGACTGTTTCCGGGGCTGTTCGAGCATCTAGCCCGGTCGGGGTGGTCTCGGCCTCGTTCAAATCGTCGTTGAGGTTGCCGGTTTGCTGGTAGCTCTTGGCTAATCGCATCGCTCGACAGCTCAAATGGCGCGTTGAGATACCGATTTCGTCAATGCTGGTTCTTGGCCTATTCTTTGGCTACTGGACATCACCATCTTAGCAGCCAGCCATCTCCTGCAGAATGAGTACGCCTGAAAGCTCCAAGCGCCTCTTGGCTGCAACGAACCTATGCTGGCGCACCGAGGCCGACATCGTGTTGAAGATGCGAGACTGCCGGATGCGATCAGGGTGGTCTCAGCCTCGTTCACATCGTTGGGGTTGCCGGTTTGCTGGTAGCTCTTCGCTAATTGTATCGCTCGACGCTCAAATGGCGCGGTTCTTGGCCTTGGTCGGCAAGAGCCTTTCCTTGGGGCGTCCGACGGACGATGAATACGAGTCGTCGGCAGTCCTGAACCCGGATCTGGACGAAGTAACGTAGTTGCATTCGGATCTTCAAAGTGGTACGGTAGGCCCAAGTCGCTGCGCTAACTCGACTACCTAGCAGAGGAGCAACGGCATCCGAGTTCGGTTTGGCTCGAGGTATCGCCGCTTTTCCCCGATCCCCCCATACATTGCAGCCTTTTTCCAACCCAGACTTTCCAACAGCCCCTGGCGGGATTGGATCGCTCCCCCGTCAGGTCAATCGGATCTATATCAGACTCTTGCCACGTCCTCGTTGGTCTTCGCGAACGCCTTGGCCGCCAGGGCTCGTAAACAATGTTACAGGCTGGTGGTAATGGCAATGGCGGTGGCGGCAGCGGTGGTGGCGATGGTGACCATTCCAGGGGCGGGGTAAGGCGGCCTTTCGGCGCCCTACAGTGGGTGGTGGCGGTTCCGGTTGCGGAATCAGCGGCCGGCAGCGGACGGCTTCCAGCGGCCAGTAGCGATCGGCTTCAGGCGGTGTTTGATAAGTGAAAAATTCGCTTATCTGCGGCCACTTATCACCGCGCCCGCAGGCGATTACAAGGAGAGGGTTATTGGTGGCGGTGGTGGCCGGAAGCGGTTTAGCCGATTACGGCGCAATTGCGCGCCCCCTCTCCCCGCCTTTTCCTCTGGCCCTCCAATCCATTGCATCACCACGAATCCTTCCGCTCCCACGCACCAATCAATTGCGCATCCTCTCCCATCGCATTTTCCAAGCCTCAATGCAGCGAACCATGGACGACCGATACAAGGATTTCCAGGCGAAAATGGCTGGAAACGAGAGAGCACAGCGCGAGCTCCAACGTCTCCTGGACAACTCGGACAAGATGCCCGAGCAGCAAAGCGCTGCTGAACTTCTCCCCGTGGAGGAGATGGAAGAACGGCTCCAGTACATCAACATGCTGGAGAAGCATTGGCATGACAATTTTGCCGTTTTGTCGCAGAAGCCCGAAGATGCGTACCGTGGCTTTAACGACGCAGAGCTTTCGGGCTTGCTCCATATGGACACGGGTTATTTGCGTGATACGCTTATGAAGTGGTCTCACACCGGGTTGCTCATTCAAGATATTCAATGCATTCCAGCTGCACTTAAAATTTGTAAGTACCCTGCGCCTCTTTATTTTCCAGCCTAACCGCGCCTGCAGTTGCCACCAAGGCACTTTCAGCAGCCGAGGCAGAGGCAGCACAAGTAGTATCCAGAGAGATACCACCCCTTCGACCCCCTAGCGTATCATCCGCATCGGGCAATGACGACGACGAGAAAGAAGCCACCGAGAAGCGCAGAAGCACCAAGTTGGACAGCTCTGGCAAAGCCCAGAGAAACAACTATTACGCCGAAAAACGGAGGCATCTGGACGGCCATCGGTGCGTGCTCACGGGCATTCGAGATGCACAAGTCTGCCACATTATCCCCTTTGCCGCCAACGCGACAAAGGATGGAATGGACCGATGGCATAAGGTTATACAGGCCTCAATGCAACTCTTTTTGCAGGAGAGACCGGGCGTTGATTTTGGTGCTGAAGCCCGTCTTCATTCTCTGTTTGGGTTCGAACAGGGAGTCAGCGGTCGACACTGGAACACTATTTCTCTCACGCCTACCATGCACGACTGGTGGGGCAGAGGATATTTTGGTCTGAAGTACATTGGTACGAATGACGCAAATGTCCAAGACCCCAACGCTGTTGTTACGCTGCGAATCCAATTTCACTGGATGCCGTGGAGACACAGGAAGCTTGGACAGAAACCAGCACCCCTTGGACGAACCAGGGAGGATATTCTTGCCGCCATCCCAACTTCCTGCGGCCAACCTTCGAGTTGGCAAGGGGAGCCTATGGTAGCTATGTCCAGACCGGAGACGGGATTTAATCTCGAAACTGGCGATGTTTTCGGCATCCACATTCCGAGGCGTGACATGGAGAAAATGGTAGAAGCTTTTCGGATGCAGTGGGCTCTGATTAAGCTTCTTGCCATGGCTGGGGGCGCTGAGGCGGTTGCAGACTACCCTGACGACCCCGAATTCCTGGATGAGAACTGGGAACTCCCTGGTTTCAAAGCCTGGCGTTTGGCGTGCATGGACGAGTGGGCAGCCGTGGCCGAAGAGGAAAAGCGTGTTGAAGAGGGCGAGGAATAGCGGTCCCGCCCTGAAGCTTCAGGCTCTTCCCCCCCCGTGCAGGAAGCATCAGGCTCTTCCCCCCCCGTGCAGGAAGCGTCAAGGGATGTTGCTGATGGCTCAGCTCCTGAGGAGGACAGGATTGAACCTGTGCAGCAGGTTCAGCCTGCACAGGTTCAGCAGGTTGATGGGAAGAAGGAAAAGCAGCGGGCCATCGTTGATGTTGTGGAGGTTGGTGAGGATGCTACAGTTACCCTTACCCACAAGGTCTCAAGGATAAACCTGAGGGAAAACTGGCGGAAGGCTAAGGATTTGAAGGGCAGTCTGCGCAAAGCTAAGGATGCCGTGAAGGGTAAAGTGACGTCGTTATTTGGGGAACCAAACGAAGGTCAGGCGGCCTGATACTAGATACAGCTGTAGTGTAATGTTATTTTTACCTAATTATTGAATTGGTGATGAACAACACACACAGAACCCAGCGGTCGGCCTGGAAGGCCGACCTATGAGCAGGCCTTCCTCTGATCGGAGGGAGGCATGTGGACGACGTAGGATAACAACGTAGGAAAACAACGTAGGAAAACGACAACGCACCTCTTCACCCCCGGAACTTCGCCATGGTGGTGAGTTGTTCTGTTCAATCTAAATCTGAGGCGCTGGCGCAACACCTATGTCCAGGCGTCACGTGCCGAGCACGTGACAGCCTGTCGCTCACCACCGTGACTATGTACAAAAACGGAAAGGCAACCACAGGCCAGCTCTCCT
Source organism: Cercophora sp. LCS_1 (assembly GCA_036250225.1). Taxonomy (NCBI): domain Eukaryota; kingdom Fungi; phylum Ascomycota; class Sordariomycetes; order Sordariales; family Lasiosphaeriaceae; genus Cercophora; species Cercophora sp. LCS_1. The sequence goes on from JAPZLL010000087.1 coordinate 27,902, forward strand.
TAGCCGTCACCCCAAGTTACTAATTATGCATTCATTGGTGATGGCCGCGTGTGCCGTGCGCGACTCCTTTGTCGGTACAAGAAGCCGAGCACCGAAGTTCGGGTGCAAACATTGCAGGGTAAGCAGAAAAGCCGCCAGGTAGGCAAGGACCTTGGTGACAGTAGGCGATGCCCTGTGAAGAGAACTTGCAGGGTAGGCGAGAACCTTGGTTACAGTAAGTAATGCCCTGTAATATTGGTGGTAGTGCCCTGTAGAAAATATTTGCCGGGTAGGCAAGAAAGTTTGCAGGGTAGGCAAGGTTTTGAAAAGCACGGTCAAGAGGGGGATTTAAGGCGTGGACGTTTTTGCCGCAGTGTTTTACGGTGGTGTTCCACCTTCTCAGCGCGTGGGATGGCAGTTGGTAGTGAAGAAAGAGGTTGCAAATTCAAAGTGTGCTGATAATTTATATATTTCAAAGTTATCAAGTAAATCAGTGTGGTGGTGATAAGTGATTTCCTGGGAGCTCTGCAAACGTGCGATGGCATTGTTTTGCTAGGAGCTCTGATTCAGCGGTATACGGCCTGGGAGAGGGATATCTGAGTGGTGTGTTCTTTGTGTGCTTGAAGTCTTTGTGATGGTGGAAGGCCTTTGCCAGAGTGATGGCGACGACGACAGTGCTGAAAACTACAGGAAGCCCTTCTGTTACGGCCTGCTCCAGGTGCACCGAGGTGAGCCTGGTAAAGACAGATCGTAAGAGCGGACAGGGTCCAATGCTCTAGGTAGGGTGGGTGCAAGGT